>NW_020769389.1:1519141-1533531 GCF_900518735.1 Pseudonaja textilis | reverse complement strand
AGCAAAAAGGCACCCCCCCTTCTCACACTCGGGACCGCAGAGGCAAGTACTGAACTGTCGCACGCACCACCATGCCAAGCGCACTTGCCACACTGTTAGTAAAATCTCTCTCTCCGTTTCCTTAGAAGGTAAACCGTGCCGCATGGAGGTTGACACAGGGTCAGCGCTCTCAATTATCTCGTGGAACACCCTCAAGAGGCTCCAACCAAGCCTATCCACTAGCCGGCTCCAGAAGTGCCAGTTTAGCCTGAAGGACTACCAGGGGAAGACCATTCCTGTAATCGGCAGAGGCAAGTTCCTTGTCAATTTTAGAGCTTTTAAAGGTCACCTACCTCTAGTGGTAGTTAACGGCAATCTCCCTACCTTATTGGGGCTCGATTGGTTTCCCCATCTCGGCCTAGGGCTAACAGGAGTCCATGCTGTCTCAACCTCTGACACTGACTCCTTATTCGCTGATTACGCAGATGTGTTCAGCGATGAGCTGGGGTGTTATAACGGTACCCCTATATCATTCTCAGTCGACCCCCAGGCAGTCCCAATCAGGCTAAAACCGCGTAGGGTCCCATTCGCTATTCGGCCAAAACTAGATGCTGAATTGGATAAACTATTAAAACAAGGGGTCATTGAGCCAACAGATTTCGCCAAATGGGAGACGCCCATTGTCACACCCCTCAAAAAAGACGGTAGCCTGAGAATTTGCTCGGACTACAAGACCACAATCAATAAGTTTCTACAAGTTAGCGCTTACCCAGTGCCCGTCATTCAGCATTTATTACACACTTTTGAACCTGGCAGCATTTTTGCCAAATTGGACATGTCTCAAGCGTATCAACAGTTCCCTGTTGACAACCAAACAGCGGAACTCCAGACCATTGTCACTCACAGGGGTGCTTTCCGATGCAAGCGTCTCCAATTTGGCGTAAGTGTCGCCCCAGGTATCTTTCAATCCCTCATGGAGCGGATTTTACAGGGCCTCCCTGGTGTAGTACCCTACTTCGATGACATCTTAGTCTCGGCCAGGGACAGACCCCAACTCTTCCAGAGAGTTCGAGCAGTGTTAGAGAGGTTCAGACAGCATGGCCTCAAATTGAAAAAAGAAAAATGCGCCATTGCCACTAGACAGGTGGACTTTCTGGGTTATAAAATTGACGCCTCAGGCATTCACCCCCTGGAGTCCAAGGTTAAGGCAATTCACGAGGCACCCACTCCAACCTCCAAAACTGAACTACAGGCCTTCTTGGGGCTATTGAACTTTTACGCCTCTTTCTGGCCCCATAAAGCATCAGTAGCTGAACCCCTACACAGATTACTGGATAAAAAATCACCTTGGCACTGGGGGCACAAAGAAGACTCTGCTTTTCACGCCGTCAAATCACTACTCACGTCAGAGGCGGTACTTATTCAATTCGACCCCAACCTTCCATTAGTGCTGGCAGCGGACGCATCCCCCTTCGGAATCGGGGCAGTATTAAGTCACAGGCTTCCCAATGGCGCCGAGGCTCCCATTGCTTTTTTCTCCAGGACGCTCTCTGCAACAGAGCGTAATTACAGCCAGATCGATAAGGAAGCTCTAGCAGCTGTTGCAGCAGTGAAAAAATTTCACGAATTTCTCTTTGGCCATTTTTTCGAGCTGGTCACGGACCACAAGCCCCTCCTGGGTCTACTAGCTGGGGACAAACAGACCCCTCAAGTCCTTTCTCCTAGAATGATGAGATGGACCCTCTTCCTAGCAGCCTACTCCTACAGACTCATACACCGCCCAGGTAAAACAGTGTCCCACGCTGACGCTCTCAGCCGCTGTCCCTTGCCGGCTCCAGCTGAAGACCCTGCTCCTGTCCACGCTATTTTTGAGGTCACCCAATTGGACCTCCCCATCACTGCCCTTGACATTGCTGCTAAAACCAAGGCAGACAAAACGCTCGCCCAGGTGCTGGACTGGGTGAGGAGGGGGTGGCCGGGTGGTAATGTTGAAAACAAATTCACACCTTTCAAGACCCGCATGCAGGAATTATCCAGTTTGCAGGGCTGTCTACTGTGGGGCACTCGAGTGGTCATCCCGACCTCACTGCGTACCCGAGTTCTGGAGGCGTTGCACGAGGGACACCCGGGCATCGTTAGAATGAAGGCACTAGCACGCAGCTACGTATGGTGGCCGGGCCTCGACGAGGACATCGCAAGATGGGTAAGCTCCTGCAACCCCTGCCAGGAATCCCGTCCAGCTCCTCCCATTGCCACCCCTACTAAATGGGAGAGCGCCAGCGCTCCGTGGTCCAGAATTCACATCGACCTGGCCGGCCCTTTGCATGGGAAAATGTTCCTAGTGGTCGTGGATTCCTATTCTAAATGGATTGACGTAGCACAGCTATCCACGACCACCATACAAGCAATTACCAAAGTATTAACACGCCTGTTTGTAACACACGGGCTACCCGACTCCATCGTCTCCGACAATGGCCCACAGTTCGCATCAACTGAGTTCAGCCGTTTTGCTGCCAACCTGGGTATCCGCCACATTTTCACAGCCCCATTTCATCCTGCCAGTAACGGATTGGCTGAAAGGGCCGTCAGGACCACTAAAGAAGCCCTGGCTAGGTTCAGCAAGGATGATTGGCACCACAAACTCTCGCGTTTCCTGATGAGCCAGCACTCAACTCCATGTTCAGTCACCAATAAGTCCCCAGCTGAGCTCCTGATGGGCAGGCGCCTGAGGACTGTATTGGACAGACTTCACCCACAATACTGCCCTGACTCTCCCCTCGCTTCCACATCGGGGGTTAGACATTTTATCTTACAGGAGCCAGTATTCGCGAGGAACTTCGCTGGAGACCCCCTGTGGATCCCGGGCGAGATCGTGGCCATCACCAGACCCAGGTCGTATCGAGTCAGACTGGAGGATGGCCGTGTCTGGAGGAGGCACCTGGACCAGCTGCGTAGGCGCCTCAGCACCCTCGCTAGCAGGGACCCAGAATTACAAGTCGAAGGGAGACCTCAGCATCAACCCCACATCCACATCATTCCCGGCGACCAGTTTACACCAGCAGCCATTCCAGAAAGCCCGAACACAGACAGCGGCGCCCAGACGGCTGACCAGTCTGATCCAGTCTACGGGAGCACGTCCCCAGTGACCAACCCTGCGAGTCCCGGGCCTGCCCGAACCGAGGGGCACGTTGGTGACACTTTACCGGCTCTGCCTTCCCTGACAGACCACGAACGGACAGACAGCGTTCCAGAGCTGCGCCGTTCCGGGCGCCAACATAAACCTCCTGCCTACCTCAAAGACTATGCGTGTTCGCATCTGGGGGGAAGGGGTGTTATGTCCTGAGAACTCTAGGAGTTCTCACTCAGGTCCATTCACTTTGCGGGGGCGTTCTTCCCCTTCACTCATTGGTTGGTTCTCCCCAGCAGCCAGCTATAAAAGCAGGCTGCGGGGTCCAGCCAGTCGCTGATCGCTGCGAGCCAGTTCCAGGCGTGGCAAGCACGGTCAGCCCTTTATTGTTATAATAAAGTATTGTTGCACTCATACTCTGGTTCAGCCTCTCTTTTCCCAAACTTAACACTGAGCTTGTCGATCAGAAAGGTTGGCAGTTCGATGGTTCGAATCCCTAGCACCGCGTAACGGAATGAGCTTCTGTTAACTTGTCCCAGCTTCGGCCCACTTAACAGTTCGAAAGCATGTAAAAAATGCAAGTAGAAAAATAGGGACCCCTTTGGTGGGAAGGTAACAGCGTTCCATGTGCCTTCAGTGTTTAGTCATGCCGGTCACATGACCAAGAAGACATCTTCGGACAGTGATGACTCTTCGGCTTTGAAACGGAGATGAACACTGCCCCCTAGAGCCAGAAATGTCTAGCATGTATGTGCAAGGGGAACCTTTACCTTTAGACGGTTCTCAGTTCCTCCCTCCCTCTTTCTCTGTAATCTATTCTTCAGGATGATTGTTGTGAAGTTAAAATGAAGGGAGCCTGTTAGGAATATAAGTCACCTAGCAGGTATTTGGGTTAGAAATATATAAACCAGGATAAACATTTTAGTACTATATCTATAAGGGAATGCAAGAGCATGCAATTGGGTGTGGTTTCTCAAACAGCCATAAGATGGAGCCAGAAACCTGGGTTGTTTAGTCTTAGTCTGAGTCTCAGAAGAGAGTGTGAGTGTATCTCTGTTTCTTTCTGTTGGAAAGTATTGCCGTTGCTCCATTTCTTCTAATTGACTGATATTACTGGATTTAATGTAAGTCTGATACTGAACTGTTTCTGACACTGGAATTTGATATTTGGATTATCCCTGGATGAAAACTGACTGATTTTACCTGTGAATGACTTTGGACTGCCTATTTTGGACTTTGCTTAACGTTTCTGGAAGTAAAAACCTATATTTACTGTACAGTGTATCTGTGTGCTCTGTGCGTATTATTCCTACACTACTCTCTATACGTCTCCCTGTATGAGCTCATTCTCCTAACGGGGAATTACCTCAACAGAGCCCCCAGTTTGAATGCCTGGAGAAAAGGCAATATATGAATCTGAATTGCAGTAATATAATAATTGTAACAGCCCTTAGGGTTATATATTGCTTCACAGTGCTTTACAGCCCTCTCTAAGCGGTTTACAAAGTATACACACATGACCCCCTGTGACCCACCCACCCACCCTCCGTGCATGCATGACAGAGAACCAAAGACCAGCTGGCAGACGGGAGGCCTGCACATGCATACACAGCGGGGCTGAGCTGGAGCAACGGCTGGTGTGCCTAGAAAGAGGACTCTGCATGCCACCTCTGGCACCCCTGCCATAGGTTGGCCATCACAGCCCTACACCATTTCTGACAGATGGCAGTCCAGTCTCTTCTTGAAAGCTTCCAGTGATGAAGCTCCCACGACTTCTGAAGGCAACTTCTGCTCCATTGGTTGATTGGTTGATTCTATCTGTTGTGTTGTATTGTGCAATTCAAATACTACTGTTTCCAACTTTCTCCATTTTATGATCCTGCCATATTGTTCTATCCTAGGCTTCCCTCAAAAAGCACTAAGCAAACTCTGCGTTCTGGGAAAACCTCTTTTATTAAATGAATGTGAATGTATTGCATTCACATTCAGCCAATGGCCTGGCAAACAGTCTTTTAAAGGTATAATTATTAGCTCAAACCTTAGCTATCTTGGAAAGCTGCCTGGTAAATATTTCCACACACAGTGTTGACAAGGAAGGGTTGGGCACAGAGTCTCTAGGGTACACAGACAAATCTTCACGAGGCTGGAATGAATGAACAAATGAATGGTTTCCTGCAAAAGACCCCTCCCCTTTTGCTCCTCTTTTAATCCTTATGGGAGGGGCCAGTCATCGTCCACCTGTGGCCTTACTCCCATGTCGACCCTGAGTTCTTAATTGTGCCTTCCTTTTGGTAGCTCTGTGTATGCGCAGGCTGGGAACTGGATCTAGAAGCTCTTCGACCTCACTGCTGTCCGAGCCCAAAGGCAGCTGATAACTGCCAGCCTGCCCTGGCCCCATCCCTGCCTCTAATGCAGAGCCCTCATCCGAGCCTACCTCAGCCTCCAGGAATGTCCCATGTCCCCCCCCCCCGCCCCCCAACCTCCTCACTACTGTCTGACTCTGCTGCCAGCTCCATCAGCTGCTGGCGGGCCACAATACATATTTGGGAAACTTGGAGATTAAACCTTTTGCACAGAAGCTAATGCATAAGACTGGCTATTCTGTCATGGCATTTGACAAACCCCTTACCCCTCGGTAGCACAATTGCTCAGCAGCGCCGGATGCCTCTCTTCATCCAGCACCAGTCACCACCCTGCTGAGCGTGGTGGCATCTTCTGAGGGGCTGGCTGCATGGTAGAGGGCTGCAGGCAGTGGTGGACAGCTCCAGAGGCTATTAATGATGACGTGGTGCACTGCGATACCCCAGACAGATGCTACAATAACAGCTGCTCATGGCTTTGTTGGGTCCTTTAAGGATGGGTGGGGAGACAGGATGATTCTCTCTGGGGCTGCAATGACATCGCCTCTAGGACTATAATTGCTGTTCGAGCTTCAGGGGCTTGTCATGGGATAGGGAGGGGCTGACATAATGATGTTAGCACAGGTAACAGTCTAACTGAGATACTGCAGGCTACGATTGCATCAGCAACTACCTTGGGTAATTACAGGGAGTGTCCGGAAGACGGGTGGTGGGAGAATATGGGTTTAATGATGTAATAATAACAAGGGTGTGTATAAAGGTGGAGAGGAATTGTTACTCTGTAAGGCTGTTTTTGTGAGGGCATTGTTTCTACCTGCCCCATTTCAAGCCTGTTGTCTGACCACAGCCATCATTGACAATAAACCTTTATCACTACGTCTGGTGTGGAGTGTGACTTGTAAGTAACTATGGTTCTGATCCTAAGGGCTTTGAGAGAATTATTTATAGACAATCTGAGCAATTTTCTCATATCCACTAATTATACGGTTTCATCTTTTTTTTTTCTTTACAAAGTCCATTTCAGCTGCTAAATCTTTGGTCTCTTCACATTTGTGTTTTGTGATGCCTCTTGAAGTACAAAAATTAATCCTTTTTCTTCCATCTGGTGGGTGCCAGCTTGCAATGATTACTAGTTTTTTGATCTTGTCCATCTTATTTTTTCCGTTTCTTACTTCTCCAACTGTTCACTTAAAAAATAATCTTTTGGTTCGATTAGTTTTTGAGGTATTTTCTCAGCCTTGTGCAATAATTTAATTCACAATTTGATGCTAGGCATATTTGTTCAACACAATTTTGTGGATGCAATGCATGAAACACTATAATTAGATGTTACGTTTTTGGATTTAAATTGTCCTGTTCAAGCTGTGTCCTCTCCACTGGGCCACCAGTGTACCAAGTTAATGGTATCCCGTTGACTGTATTCCCAACATTACATTTAGATGTAGACATTTTTGCAATCATTTTAAACATTCTGCAAAGTAATTTTTATTTTTATTTTATTTATATTCCACATTTATTTTTCTTATAAACAGCTAAAGGTAGCAAATAGATCTAATACTTCTTCCTCCTCTTATTTTCTCCACAACTGTAACCCTGTGTGGGCTGGGCTGAAAAAAGAGTGATTCACACAAAGTCACCCAGCTGGCTAAGGCAAGATTAGAACACACTATCTCCTGGAGAAGTCAACCAGCTGGCTTTCATGTCTAAGGTGAGACTAGAACTTAGCGTCTCCTGGTAATTGGCCCATCCACTTGGCTTTCATGTCTAAGAGTGAACTAGAACTCAACATCTCCTGGTGATTGTCCCAAAGTCACCCAGCTGGCTTTCATGTCTAAGGTGGAACTAGAACTCACTATCTCCTGGTAATTGGCCCATCTGTCTGGCTTTCATGCCTAAGGGTTAACTAGAACTCAAATTGTTAAATTGTCCTGTGGCAAGTTGGCCATGACAAGTTGTCCTGCAATGAGTTGGCCATGGTGAGTTGGCCACAGTGAATTGGCCACAGTGAGTTGGCCATGGTGTGTTGGCCGCAGAGAGTTGGCCATGGCGTGTTGGCCAAAACAAGTTGGTTGTGGCAAGTTGTCCCATTCCCCACCCAGGAGGCAGAAACTGAGTCGTTTTGAGCATGCCAGATCCGTGCTTTGCCGTAGCAAAATTCTCCTAGGATAAACCACTTTGGAAGAGAAACTTAACCTTTCCCAACACTCAGAAGCAGCCATAAAGCACTAAGTACTATACTTGATCTTAGCCAAAAGGCCGAGAAGCAAAGGTTGACATTTCTGCCTGGGGCCCAAGGGTGAGCTTCAACGGTACATAAAACAAATAGCTTTATCTTCTTCGTGGTCCTGTTCTTTTCCAGATCCTCCTGAGCAAATTAAGCTGTCATCGTAAATCAGGAAGAACCCAACAGAGTTAACTTCAAGAGGTCTTTACTTAATGTTCACTCCCTGCTTTCTCCTCTGCCATGGCACATTCTGGGACTCTCCGATAGCTTCTACCAAGCCCTGCAGACCCATCCAATTTTTCAGATGAGATAGTAGGCTGCTGAAATGTCTTCACAGAATCACAGAATTGGAAGAGACCTTAGAGGTCTTCTGGTCCACCCCATTGCTCAAGCAAGAGATCCTATACTATTTCAGACAAGTGCCTGTCTAGTCTCTTCTTAAAAGCCTCCAGTGATGAAGAACCCACAATGTCTGGTGGCAAGCTGTTCCACTGGTTAATTGTTCTCACTGTTAGGAAGTTTCTCCTGAATTCCAGGTTGCTTCTCTCTTTGATGAGTTTCCATCCATGGTTTCTTGCCTTGCCTTATGGTGCTTTGGAAAATAAGCTGACCTCCTCTTCTTAGTGGCAGCCCCTCAAATACTGGAATACAATTATCATGTCCCTGTGGTCCTTCTTTTCTCTAGATTGGCCATACCCGATTCTTGCAATTGTTCTTCATATGTTTTAGTCTCCAGGCCTTTAGTTGTCTTAGTTGCTCTTCTTTACACTTTTTCCAAAGACTCCACATCTGTTTTGTAACATGGTGACCAAAACTGGAGACAGTTATGGTCTTGGACTAGAAGACCACACATGGAATCCTGGAATTCTAGTTGTATCAAGATCTAGATCATAATACAACTGCATCATGATCTCCCAAGGCAAACTTCACCCTTTACCGCACAGTATTGTACACAACTAGACCAGAGGCCAGGTTTGCATCACATTACACATTGCATGATTTGCCTTCACACACCACACTCCAAACCACACCCTTCACCAGTTCATTCAGAAATTCAGCAACATGGTCAGAAACTATGCAAATTTCACCATGGCAGGCTAAAAATATTAGTTTCAATCTCTGTTGATTTTTAGCATTTGCAAAGCCAGCCTTATTAAGGTTCAGGAATTGGGTCTACTCTGAGCTCATTCAGTGACCAACAGCAGTGAACTGTGCAAACGGAACACAGTTGATAAGGTCCCTCCAGATTATAGTGAAGTGTTAGTACTGCTTAATACTGTACTGGTAAAACCACACATGGAATGCTATGTCCAGTTTCAGTTAGGTAAAGGTTCCCCTCACACATACGTGTTAGTTATTGTCGGCTCTAGGGGGCAGTACTCATCTCCCTTACAAAGCCGAAGAGCCAGCACTGTCCAAAGACATCTCTGTGGTCATGTGACCGGCATGACTAAATGCCGAAGGTGCACAGAACGCTGTTAGCTTCCCACTAAAGTGGCCCCTATTTTTCTACTTGCATTTTTACATGCTTTCAAACTGCTAGGTTGGCAGAAGCTGGGAAAAGTAACGGGAGCTCACTCCATTACGCAGCGCTAGGGATTCAAACAGCTGAACTACCGACCTTTCTGATCGACAAGCTCAGTGTCTTAGCCACCGAGCCACTGCCTCCCTCTTTTGGTTACCACATTATAAAAACTGCTGGAAAGAGTGCAGAGAAGAGCAACAAAGATGATTAGGAAGATGGAAGCTAAAAGATACGAACAGTTGCAGGAATCGGGCATGGCTAGTGTAATGAAGAGAAGGACTAGGGACGGCATGAAAGCAACGTTCCAATATTTGAGGGTCTGGCACCAAAATGACAGGGGTCAACCTCTTGTCCAAAGCACCAAGAGGCAAGACAAGAAGCAATGGGTGGAAACTGATCAAGGAGAGAAGCAACCTAGATTTAAGGAGAAATGTCCTGACATCGAGAACAATTAAATGGTGGAACAATTGCATTTAGATGTTGTGAGTGCTCAACACTAGAGGTTTTAAAGAAAAAATTGGACAGTTGTTTGTCCAAAGTGGTCCAGGGTCTCCTGCTTGAGCAGAGGGTTGGACTAAAAGACTTCCAACATCCTTTCTCCCTCTGTTATTTTATAATTCTGTATGCAGACTGCTCCTCATTCCAACGTGGAGGAAACCCCTTCCGTTGGCCTTTGCAACTCCTCATAAAAATCCCTACTCCATTCTTGGCTCTGCTAATTAGACAGCTCAGCCTCCAGAGAGCTTGTTAGCTGGATGGCAGGAGCAGGAATGGAGGAAAACTGCTCCCTTCCCAAAGATGGAAATTCAGAGGCACTAAAGCGACTCATTAAAAATGTTTTCATCTATTCAACCCGATACATCACAAGGAACGTTTAAGGGCATTTAAACAGCTGGCTATGTTCTGTCTTGAACCCAAGAGCCTCTTGAGTGCCCCATCAACCTTAGGCTTTAAAGGATATTTTTATTATAATTTGCTCCCCCATCAGCCATCTTTCAGCACCAGTATTAATAACAAAAACAGAGATCTTTTTTAAACTGTTGTCTTCCTTCCCATGGCAGAATGACCTGTGTTAGCCTCTGGCTTAGTACTTGTGAGAGTGAGGGCTGGGAGGGGAGTGATGTTGTCATGTTAATCTTGTTGGAAATCCATGAAGAAATGAGCCATAACAACCTTTGTGCCATCTGGACCGATAAAACACAATAGGGAGTGTTCAGCTCTCTGCCTTCGGTATGAAGTAAAGACACCAGAAGAAGCAAACAAATATTTTTGGGGAGGCACAACTGAACACAGAACATAGAATCAAAGGTATAGAAAGGACCTTGGAGATCTTCTAGTTCGAGATCTTCTAGTTCAGACAGTAAAACCTATCCTGTTCTGGACAAATGGCTACCCAGTCTTTTCTTGAAAGCCTCCAGTGTTGAAGCACTCACTTCTGGAGACAAGCAGTTTCCCTGGTTAATTCTTCTAACAGTCCAAAAATTTCTCCTTAATTTTTAGATTAATAATCATCCATCCATTCATTCTTATCCTGCCTTCAGGTGCTTTGGAAAATAGATCAACGCCATTTTCTCTGTGAGGGTTCTTAAGTACTGGAAGATTGCTATCATGTTATCCCTAGTGTCAACTGTCCCTAGCAAACTCAAAACAAGGAAACACTCTTGAGAGAATTGAATTCCCAAACGTAAAACTTTATTAGATACACTCTATTGGTGTAAGTCTGCCCATATGTCTTGCAGTTAAGGACTTTTCATCATGTTGTCTGACTGATGATTGGGGTTTAGGGATGTGCTCTGTTAGCCGTCAGGGTTCCAAATAGTAATAGACCCACAGCAAGCAAAACTCCGAGACAGGTAGATTCCTCAAAAAATAGCTTTATTGGATATATCATATTGGAACAGATCTGATGAAAACCATCTCTGATGCATCCCATGGTTTTCTCCTAATTAAAAGTAAAAGTTTGTGGACTTCCAGGTTAAACCCTCCTCACTGATGGACTGGGACCACGACTGTCCATGGCTTCAGTCCGTGCTCTTTTGTCAGAGAGCCCCAATCATTGTGATTAGGGGCTGAAGCTGCCTTGAAGGGGTGATGGAGTAAGGGGAAGCCACCAGCCAAGTCTAGGGGAGCTTCATCTCCCTCCTCCTGGGCTTGGCAATTTTTCCTCCTGAAGACGACCGAGTGGTGGTCTAAAATGGCCACCCTGAAGAGGAGGACTTGGCTGGATTAAGATTTGTGCAGGAGTGAAGAAAGAGGTGACCAACATAAGAACTGGGACAATTGGGTGCAACAACTACATAAAAGGTATCCCGGGATTAATGTTTTAAGAATCTTTAAGAAAGAAAAAGAAAGTGGCGGAATTATAAAGAGAAGGGAAAAAATAAAAGAGAGAAAATAATTTTGACAGCTGAATGGGGCTTTGAACTGGGAAAGGAAGGAGCCGGAACAAGAAACTTAAATAAATTGAATTAAAATATATTGGCAACAAGCAGGCATAAATTAAAGCTGGACTTAAGAGTATTAAAAAGAGGGGGGGAATACACAAATTGGAGACTTGATTGTTTTGGAATATTGAGGCTTGGAAAGTCCTGAACAATTAAATGGAGGGGGGAGGTGAGGACTTTGTATAATGGAGAGTGCCATCATATGGACAAAAATTTACACTGAAAAAGAAAAATATCCTGTTTCTCTAGGAATTTGACTTGATACAATGAAAAGGAAATATTGAAACCACAAAACAAGTACCCCAAAAAGTGAAAGTTGAACTAGAATAAAAGAAAAAGTAAGAAAAGACAGATTGTTGGACTAATTGGTGACTTTGGTATAAACCCAGTGTTGGAATAATTGTGAATCCAGAAAGCCTGAAGGAAAAAAATAAAGAAAAAGAGAAGCTGATTTGTGGATTTTAAAGACTATATGATATAAGAGTGTGCAGCGATGATATCTCTGTGGGAATAAGGGGGGTTAAAAATAGAAGATTCCCAAAAGTAACTAAAAAGGGGAATACCTGTAAAAATAAGAAAGACAGGAAGAAACAGCAGAAAAGTAAAAAGGGGAAGGAAGATACAAAGAGGGAGAGGGACACAAACCAGAGGGGGAAAAGTTTTGGAAAAATAAAAGGGAAGAGAGGTAATGAGGAACAGGAACAGGAAAGAAAGAAATATGGGAATTGTAAATAATGGAAAAAAATTGTTTATTTAGAATACATAGGGATAATGGTTAATGAATTAAGAAAGGGGATTCTCCATTGATATGAGGGGTAATAAGAATGTATTTGCAATTACAAATTATTGACCATTGAGAGGAGGGGGGGCATTGATATTTTTAGTAGATGAATGTATCTTCTTATTTGTATTGCTACAAGAAAGGTCAATGTTTATTATATATATTGAAATAATTGAAATGAATTGTGAGGATATTTTAAAATGAGATTAATATCAGCGACAGGACTAGCTAAATGGATTAATTGTTTCTTTTTCTTCTATTTTTTTGTACTATAAATAAAACTTTGGAATTAAAGGGGGAAAATACACTGCAGAATCTGACTGAAAAGTACAATGTTATGTAGTTCTTTTCTTAGGGAATGATTATTACTATAACTAATTAAAATAAATGTTTATTGAGAATTAAGATGAGGGAATTAAGTTAAATCTAAACCACTGAGGTGACACTCCCAAATTAGTAAAAGGGGAGGGGAAATTTATGTTCTATTTTGTGTGTATTAATCTAGAATCTACGGAAAGAATATGCGATGGAATTGCAACTCTGACAGATAAAAGAATTAAAGGGTAATAAGTATGAAGATATGGGAATTATTAGTGATTTAAATGAGGAAAGAGTATCACAGAAAAGGTCACACATAAAAGAAACGTTAATGTTTAAGGAATATTTGAAATAAATTGAAATGAACTGAGATGTTTAGAATGAAAGTAATATTAGTGAACAGGTTTGATTTGTTTTGTTCCTTTTCTTTTGTAAAAGTTGGAATGGAGAAGTAATAATTGAATTAAGTTAAAAATGGATAAGATGGATAGAAGTTGAATGTAGAAAATGAATATACAATTATTGTCATATTTGCATGTAAAAGTGGTGTCCCGGAATTATGTTGTACAATGAAAAGAGCTTTTTTTTTCTTTGTTTTGAAAAAATTGAATAAAACTTGTTTTTTTTAAAAAAAAGTAAAAGTTTGTCACTCTCTCAAAACAACCAGTCTTATGGTCCAATTACGGCTTCATCTGGTTGCCTGGTGACATCACTCTGCTTTTCTCCGACCAAGTGTGAGAATGTCCTTGGTTCCCAAGAAAAAGTATTTTGTTTTGGCTACAAAACCCCAGCTATCTCAGATCCCCCCTCCCTATTCCTCAGCAACACTGAAGCACCCAAGAAGGTTTTGATCCAGAGGTGGTATTCAGCAGGTTCTGACCCATTCTGGAGAACTGATAGTGGAAATTTTGAGTAGTTCAGAGAACTGGCAAATTCCACCTCTGACTGGAGATTTTACGGTATCCTTCCCCTGCCACGCCCACCAAGCCATGGCCACAGAACTAGTAGTAAAAAAATTTGAATCCCACCACTGCTCTGATCAAGTCAGCTTCAGGGTTGACATTAGCCTTCTGCCAGTTTTGTCCTACATAATGACTATTACTGTCCTTATACTGCATGTTGTTTTATTCTTCTGATGCTGCAAGATCTTTCAGTTTACGCAAAGAAGAAGAAGCTTGAGCAATCTGTAATTAAAGTGTAACCCTACTACCAGACCTATGGTTGCACATCCAAGAATTAGACCTGTCATGGGAGAAAAATGTTGTCTTTTCCATCCAGGACCTTTTCTGACCCATCACTGAAAGAGAGAAGAAAACCCCTAGTATATATCAAGCTACAAAATAAACTACCAAATAGGTTTGCAAAAGGTGATGGAATCTCATCTGTAGGAAAAGTCAAAGGAGATAATAAGGGCAAGGAGTGATGGATGTAGCCCATCAACAAGGAGAGGAAAACGTAAGCATGTCTACAATTGTCTCTTTTATTTAGATTTTGGAGAGAAGGTTTTGAAATGTTCAGGAGAAAGAAGCAAGAGTCCGGGAGGCTTCCAAACTCAAGAAAGACACATTGTGATTCTTCCAAGCAGTTTATTTTATTGTTCCTCACCTATAGACAGAATCTTGCCAAACTTAA
>NW_020769389.1:1493200-1508743 GCF_900518735.1 Pseudonaja textilis | reverse complement strand
ATTCTATTCTATTCTATTCTATTCTATTCTATTCTATTCTATTCTATTAAACGTTCCACAAACAAGCACTTAAGGAGACAAAGGGGTGGGGGGGAAAAACCACATCTCCTTCTGAAGGCTACTTCATTTATGCAATAGAGTCTCTGAATGTTCAGAGATTATTACATAGATTACACTTTTATGCCCCTGCTCAGTCCATCATTTTGTCTTCCAAATTGTCGCCCATAATGTAGTTTCTTTCCATAAGCACTCATCATTCTGAATAACCCCTCAGACTCAAATGAGGTGGCTCTGAGCATGTTGGGTGAACTAGAAAGTCAAGTACCTTTCCCTGAGACTGGCTGGTTATATCAACACCGCTAAAGTTCCCTTTCTGAACACTGGCAGAAAAAAAGCCCATTATCAGAAATAATTGAATTGGAGAACTGAAGAGGACGATGCTGAGAACTTAAGGCCCTCTAAAGCAACAGCTATCAGGCATCCCTGGGGTCCTGGAGTGCAAATTTCAGAAACTGACCTACGCAATAACAAATTGAGATTTCCAAGTCTTTGTGTTTAGGCTTTCAAGCCAAGCAAAGATTATAAAATGGAAGAGTTTATCTGTAGCTCAGGGGTGAACTAAGGAGTCCTTAATGTTCTCTGAGCTTGGTTGTTTGCTTGCAGACCGAGTTATTTCGATGTTATTTGAGTGTATTGTGCAGGACTGTAGCCATGGGTTCTTTCACCAGTTCTCCTTAATCTCAGAATTCATGGACTGTGTTGTGGCCTGTCGGCCGCTGGCCCCTCTGGCTAGTGAATCAGATGAGGAGGTGGCATGGGAGTCAGGGCTAGCATGAAGGCAATCTGAGAGCTCCAAGGGGGAAGAGGGAATGGAGCTGTCAGAGAGAGAGAGAGAGAAAGAGAGAGGGGGGGAGAGAGAGAGAGAGGCGGAGCCTGGGCTGTCCATCAGCCCTCAGATGGAGAGTCAACCAGCTTCAAGTTTGGAGGTGGCTGATGAGGAAGAGGAGGAAGAGCTGGGTCCAGTGCTTGATGTGAGGATAGGCAGAAGGCAGAGGAGAGGAGAGCAGTGGAAATCTATGGGCCGGTCCTTGGGATGGAAGAGCCACTGGTGCTAGCGAAGCCCCACCCTAGTTCTGTGGATAAAAGGCAGGGGGTGGAGATGAATAGGTGTGGCAGACAGCTATTCATCTCCCTGGTGGACAGACTTGTTAGCCTGTTGTGGGGGGGGGGGGGGGGGGGGGGGAGGGAGGGAGACAGAGAGAGATGGAGAGACAGGGAGAGACAGAGAGAAAAAGAGAAAGAAAGAGACAGAGAGAAAGAGACAGAGACTTTTTGCCAGGGTCATTGGAGCTTCTAATAAAGAAAATATTTAGTTAACTACAGACAGTTTGTCATGTTTGGGAGCCAGGTCAAAACAGACAGACACAATCATACTTTCAACTAAGAAATTGTTAGCATCTTAGACCAAGTCCAGACCCCAAAATGCTAGGGAATTTCTGGCAAATTTCAGACAAATCAGCCATCAATCAACACACATAAATAAACCACATTTGAAAGGTCCTTCATGATCTCTGAGCTTGCTTGTTTTCTTCCAGACATTTCATTACCCTATCTAGATAACATTCTTAGCGCTAGCACTGTCTCACTTAGTAACCAAAACTTTGGGCTGCTTCCATTGTGGTCGTAAGTCGTGGACTACCTGTACTATAAAGGCCAAGTAGCTATTATCAACAAGAAGGTTTTCATTTTGAACAAAGTTGGAATAAAAGGTTTGGGAATTTCTCAAAGACGTTTCTTACCAACTCACGGCCCAGCCTCCTATGCCGAATTCTCTGAGACAAAAAAAAAAAAAAACTTTCTGCAACTCGGGTTTCTGAAAATTGGTTGCAGCTGGCGCTATTGTGAAGCTGGGAGATAACCGAAAGCTACTGAAAACTATCATCCATTTAATTGCTTACATTAAAGAAACAAATTGACAGCAATCAAGCCAACATCTAAAAGGTAGAAGAACAACAAAGATGAAACGTGAACAGCTAGATTAATTTTTGCCGAGTGGAGGGCGGTAAGAAAGCCCACCCCTCAAGTGATAGGCTTCTGATGAATTATGCATTCTTCATAAACTTCAATCAATTTAAAACTCATTTTCAATGGATTAAGCTTTACTTACTCGTTAATGACTAGAAATTATTCCACACATCAGCTGCGTTAAAGAGAGGAAAAATGTCATGCACCAATAAAGGTGGAAAGTGTTGCTTGAATAGGGACTGTTTCATGATCAAGTTAATTCATTTTGTCTCTTTCTTTGGCCATGCTGAGAATTTTAGTTTGGCCCTAAATATATCTGCCTAAGTGCAAGCTCTGAGTACTTTCTAGATGTGTTTTTTTCATTTCAGGGAAACGTGTATAGAACTGAAGCTGTAATATGGCTTTTCATAAGTTCCTAGTCTGTTTGTATTTGAAAAATAGCTTGTAATGTTGGAAGTAAAATCCAATCTGTTTCCAAGCCAGGAAAAAGACACAGGAGCCAATGAATTTGATGGCAAGCTGCAGGAAAGGAGGTCTCCATTTACTCTACTCTACTCTACTCTACTCTACTCTACTCTACTCTACTCTATGTGCTTCTGCCAGCAAAAATGGGTTCCAAAACTACGTTTTCATTGGCAGAGGGTTGCAGGAGGCTTGTGTGGCAGCCAAAAATGGAGCTCAGAAAGCCATTTTGGGTGGCAGAAGCACTGCGGGCTGGTCCTTCACTGTTTCCAGAGTGGCCCCACGGGGCAGATCTAAGTACCCTGCAGGCCAGAACTAGCCCCCGGGCCTTGAGTTTGACATCCCTGGATTAAGACATGACCCTCCAGGACATAATAGGATTAACCCACTAGCAGCAGGGCTCACTACATTCCACAATCTCCTAAGGACATTGCATCAGCCAAACTTCAACCAAGCTTAGCTCAGACAAACTCCTAGGATTTTAGTCTGACAATACCCCAATGGTATACATGTTCTTGCACAGGAACAGGAAGCTCAAGTTCAAAGCCCAAGAGTAGGTATAAATGGCCCTCATTCTCAACTCCATGTGGTCAGTTGCACCATGTGCTTGGTGGTTTTGCTTCATGATTAGACTTCCAATCAGCCTCCATGTTTCCAGTGTCTTTCTCCCAGCTTGGAACTGAACAAGATGGATATTTCTTCCAACAGCTTCTATGGATGTGGGGTTTTTGCCTTCTTTGGTGGCAATAAAAGGAGAGGGTCTTATCATTCTTCCTATAGTACTATTCCAATTCATTCAGAAGAAAAGAGTCTCAAGGAAACGGAACTGAATTCTTGGGGCTCTCTTGTCTTGACTTTTTTCCTGTGTACATTTTACTACCAGACCAGGTAATATCATCAGTTTACAAAAGAGTGAAGTTGGCTGGTTGTGCAATATATAATAGCTTACTCTGTCAGTCTTGGTTGGAAGGTGTGTTTTTCCTTAATGAGGATATTGTCTCTTCCTTGATTGTTTGCCAAGTGAGAATCCTTTCTTTGGGTGTGTTCTGACCAAGGCTTCCTGAGACCATAATTTAAGCACAAGCTTAGTTAAAACAACTCTTGTTTTATTTCAACGCTGGGAATTATGTTCATTCCCAGCTGGTAATGAGTACCAAACAGTCCCTCAAGAGAAGCACCCACCTTTCTTTCCTTTGAATTGCTGCCAACAACTAGAGTGCCAAATGAACTATAAAAAACCAACCGAAGTACAAAGTCCACACAGAGCTTCAAGGATTAATCTGAACAGAGTGAACAACATTGCTTCCTGCAAAGGTTCCTGTTCCTTTGCACTTCCTTTATACCTTATGGGAGGGGCAATCATCTCCCAGGCTTACTCCTGAATCGCCCCTTTTGTCTTAGCTGCTCTTGGCTTCTGGCAGCTCTGCGCACATACACACTGGGAACAGGCTCCCCTTGTTCGTCTGCCTCACTGCTGCCAGAGACTGGAGGCTCCGGAGGCAGCACACCACTCCCAAATGGTCCTGGCCCCATCTCAGCATTGGATGCAGGACCCTCGTCCAAGTCCTTCCTTGACTCCTGGACTGGTCCCCATTCTTCCCCACTGTCTGATTCCACTGCTGTCTGCACAGGGTGCCAGTGAACCACAACAGGGTGCTGGAGAGGCTGTTGTTGTTGTTTTGTTATCTAGCTTTGGTTTTTAATTATCCCTTTAAAATAGCATGTAAATGTGGTTAATCTCTCTATGTTTATTGATGGTTGCCATGATATAAAAAAGATGTTGAGACTCTAGAAAAAGTGCAGAGAAAAGCAACAAAGATTATTTGGAGGGTTGGAGGCTAAAACACATATCAACAACAGTTGCTGGAATTGGATGTGTCTAGTTTAATGAAAGGAAGGACTAGGGGAGACACGATAGCAGTCTTCCAAAATCTGGCCAAGGGAGAAGAGGGAGTCAACCTATTCTCCAAAGCAGGGGTCCCCAACCACCGGACCGCAGACCGGTACCGGTCCGTGGAACATTTCCTACCGGGCCACCGGTTTGCTGGGCGCCGCCATCTTGTTTGATGAGAAAGTGCTTCCGGGTGAGCCTTTCCGGTTGGAAAGAGGCGTTTGGGTCCTGAAGGAATCCTCGCGCCTTAGTTTCATCGAAGGGGGGGGCTTCAAACGAAACTAAGGCGCGAGGATTCTTTCAGCACCCAAGGCAAGGTAAGCCGAGCGACCATCCCGAAGCCATCTCGAAGCGAAGCCCATCAACAAAAGTACAAAGGAGGAGCTGAAGGTGGCGGGGAGAAGCGGGGGACGGCTGGCTGGCCGGTCGCTCGGCTCGCCTTGCCTTGGTCATGCGCACTGATGCCAGTACTGGTCCGCGGATCATTGTGTGATGCTGGTACCGGGCCGTGGCACAAAAAAGGTTGGGGACCACTGCTCCAAAGCACCTGAAGGCAGGACAAGTAGCAATGGATGGAAACTCATCCAAGAGAGAACCAACCTGTTGGTGGGGAGGTATTTTGATCCTTTTATTTCCTTTTCAACTTTTTGATTGTCTCTTTTGAATGGTATGTACATGTTTATCTTTATGTGCCTGTTGATGACCAATTTGTATGAGTACCAGGTTTCCAGGAATTTTCTAACGTTAGACCAATAATCAAGATGGAAACAATATACCCCAATCGAAGAATTAACAATTTAGACAATTTAGACAAGCAAGATAATAGCAAACAGCCTGATTCAAGGAGTCACCAAGAACACTCTCACCAACACTGACAGGTAAGCCATTAGTATATAAAAGGAAAGTAAACCCCGTTCTCTTCTAACACTGATTGTGTTACCTAGTTGGGTCATGAAATGTCTGCAAGAAAACAACCCAACTCAGAGAATACCAAGGACTCTACAATTCTCCTCCTCCTCCTGTCAAACCCACTCCCTTCCAATGCTGATGATGTTATCTAGTTGGGTCATGAAATGATTACAAGAAAACAAACTCAGAGAGCACCAAGAACTCCACAGTTCAACCCTGAACTACAAACATTCCCTTCCATTGATACAACATAATAACCAGACTGTACTTGAAACGAAAGTCATGTAGATTATATTCACACTCAAAGAATGCCATTAAAGACATTATTTCTTTACTCTAGGGACAAAATGTTCATAGTACCTACAAGGTCCTGGAGAATTTTTATTATCCAAAACTGTTTAATCTTGTCTTCACAGCCTTCCCCTTTTTCCCTGATCAGAGAATTGTACTTGTTTACAATTCCCATATGTTCTCTAGGTTTATACAAGAGAAACTCACCAGAGAAACAATATAAATGTTATATTCAACTGAATCAAGTAGTAATTATTTTTCAGCATAATTCATGTAATGACGGTGTAGGATTTAGCTTTGAAAATTAATCTGTGAATTGTATCGTATTTCTGTATCAAAGCCGAAAAATATACATCTGAGAACATATTATTTGAAAGGTGTTTTTGTTTTTTTTAACAAAAGCATAAGAAACTGATCATCAGGGAAATAACAAACCAAGCAAAGTCAACACTTACAAATTAGCTCACAAATTAGCTAACCTATAGAAGGTCCCAAACCTGAATCCAGCATTCTGTGGAAAACATAATGGGAGGAGTGAATTCTATTGTCTATGGAGATTCTCCATCATCCAGGTCAGGGTTGTTCCAAAGGTGTTTTTTCAAGAGGCAACTGGACTTTCTGGTTTTTCTTTGAAGACACTTTGCTTCTCATCCAAGAAACTTCTACAGTTCTGACTGGATGGTGGCGGACAGTGGTGGTATTCAGCTGGTTCTCACCGGTTTGGGTGAACTGGTAGCAAGGATTTGACATGGGTTGTCAAACTGGTAGTAAGTTCTGGCTGGCCATGCCCCTGACCCGGTCACCAGTTGCTCGCTTGCCCCACCCGCCTGATGCTTGCCCTGCCCAGTCACTCCTTAAGGTATTTGTTTTTTTCCCCCTCCCGACAATCAGCTGTTCCTACAATCAGCTGTGCCAGGATTCCCCTCAGTTTCTTACTGCTTCACCCAGGAGGCTTCCCTGAGACCCAGGAAGGCAAAAAATGGAGGGTGGGTTAGTCCAGGCCCCCCTGCACTTCATTTTTTGCCTTCCTGGACCCCAGGGAAGCTTCCTGGGAGCAAAAATGCCCCCCAGGAGGCATCCCTGAGGCACAAAAAGTCCCAAAATGAAGCATGGGGTGGTGCTGCGTGCCCGCTCCAGGCTCCATTTTTTTCCTTCCTGAGCCCCAGGGAAGCCTTCTGGGAGCAAAAATACCCCCCCAGGAGGCTTGCCTGAGGCCCAGAAGGCCCCCCAAATGGGGGAGGTGTACTGAAAAAACAGCCACGCCTACCCAGTCACATGGCCATGTCCACCTAGCCACCAAGCTCCTCCCAGAGAACCAGTAGTAAAAAAATTTGAATCCCACCACTGGTGGGGAATAGAAGGATTTTTATTCCTTGCAGACAGCTGGTCATTTGCATTCTTTTTAGAGAGCCGTTGAGGCCACCTGGAAGTTTATCTGTGTCATCAGAGTCACCTGAGTGGTGCAGATGGATGTGCCTTCTTGGAATTGTGTTGTTGATTGGAGATAGTTGATGTCATATCCCTTCCCCTCTGTTAAGAGAAGGCTGTTCAGTTTTGACATAGATGGCCTCTTTGACCCCTCTTTCAGACCAGTGGTCTCCTCTGTCCAAAATGTGGAGTTAGTTGTCTTCAAAAGAGTTGTCCACATTATGGACAGAGAGGACCTCTGGTTTATGGCTTCATATGGATTCTAGGCTAGTTCCTCTTTAAATTCTGGTTTTGCCACATTTTCTCCTACAATGGGAAAATGTTAAATTAAATATTAAATTAATACTAAATATTACAAGGAAGATCAAGAATCCTTTCTTCAAATATTCTTTTTCTCTGCCTCTTTTGTTTTCATTTTGCACTTTGTATTTCTTTTCTTCCTCTTTTCACTTTCTGATTTCAGTTCGTATTATCTTTTAGTATTGTTAAACTTTTCAATGAAAAAATAATTTTTTTTGGAGGTAGGAAAGAGCTCTAATGAGGCCTTTAATGTCTTGGGAATTGACTCAATTATTCCAGAGTGTGAATTCTCCCCAACGCTTTGATCATGTAATGTGTGTCTATCACAGAAGCACCTTAGGGAGCTGCAAAAAACGGCAGAGCTGACCTTGTAGAAGAAATTAAAAAGCCATTAGCAAAACATGAACTAAGCTAAGGAACGCAGAATAGCATGAGAAAGAAACTTAATGTTGACTCTTGATATGGAAAGGAGAAGGAAGAGACAATATTCTCAGCGAAAGGCAAGAGGTCTGCCCAATTGGACCACTGATAGGTCATGTAACACCTCAGGTACTGCTCTACCATGGCGTTCAAACGTTCTGCCCCCCCATTGGTAGCTGGATGAAAAGCTGAGCTAAGGATGACCTGGGATGACCCAATAGACCAGAGGAACTCCCTCCACAGTGTAGCCGTGAACTGGACCAGTGGTAGGATTCAAAAAAATTTACTACCGGTTCTGTGGGTGTGGCTTAGTGGGTGTGGCAGGGGAAGCTTACTGCAAAATCCCATTCCCTCCCCACCCCACTAACCTGCTTTCCAGCTCCATTCTCCTGTGCAGGGCAACAAAAGAAAACGCAGCCGATCAGCTGGGACTCAATGGGAGGCAGAGAATAGATGGGGCGGGACCAGTCAGAGTCAGTATTTGCCAGTTCTCCAAACTACTCAAAATTTCCACTACTGGTTCTCCAGAACTGATCAGAACCTGCTGAATACCACCTCTGAACTGGACCCCTCTGTCTGAGATGATTTTTCATGGTACTCCATGCAGGTGGTAGACATGTTTCAGGAACAATTTGACTAACTGGTGGGCTGAGGGTAGTCCATTGCAGGGTATAAAGTGTGCCTCCTTGGAGAATAAGTCAAGCACCATCCAGATCACCATATTCTTGCACCTCAATATGTGGTTCCCGTCACATTCCCCAATGAAGCAATTTCACGGGTTGTATAAGTCACTCCCTCTGGCCACTGTGGGGTTTTGTGGAGATAACCTCAGCGTGTTGGTACCTTGTTTTGACTGAAATACCCAGCTCCTTGATGTAGCTGCAAAGTTCAAGAAGCTATCCAGATCAGGAAACAGATACCACAAAAAAAAAAAAAAAAACCCACTGAAACCTTATAGATCTAGGCCAGGGGTCTCCAACCTGGCAATTTTAAGACCTGTAGACTACAACTCCCAGAATTCCTCAGTCAGCATGGCTGGCTGAGGAATTATGGGAGCTGAAGTCCACAAGTCTTAAAGTTGCCAAGTTTGAAGACTCCTGATCTAGGCTATATTGAACTAGAGGGCAGTGTCAAAAGGTTAACAGGGTTGTTGTTATATCACCGGGTTGTGTCCGACTCTTCACAACTTGATGGACCACAGCATGCCAGGCCCTCCTGTGCTCAGTGTCTCCCAGAGTTTGCCCAAATGCATGTTCAGTACATCAATGACACCATCTAACCATCTCATCCTCTGCCACCCGCCTTCCATCGTAACATAAGGGTCTACTCCATAATCTCCCAACATAAGGGTCTACTCCAAGAAGTCTTCTCTTCCCATTAGGTGGCCGAAGTATCTGAGCTTCGGCTTCGGGATCTGTCCTTCCAGAGGACAATCTGGGTTGATTCCCTTCAGGATCAACTGATTTGATCTCCCTACAGTCCAAGGGACCCTAAAGAGTCTTCTCCAACACCAAAATTCAGAAGCATCAGTTCTTGGGCGCTCAGTCTTCCTTATGGTCCAACTCTCAAAGTAATAGAATAGAACAGAATAGAATAGAATAGAATAGAATAGAATGGAATGGAATGGAATGGAATGGAATGGAATCGAGTGGAGTGGAGTGGAGTGGAATCAAATCAAATCAAATCAAATCAAATCAAATGGAATATGAAATATGGAATATGGAATAGAAAATAGAATAGAATAGAATGGAATGGAATGGAATGGAATCGAATGGAATCGAATGAAATATGGAATATAGAATATGGAATATGGAATGGAAAATAATAGAATAGAATAGAATAGAATAGAATAGAATAGAATAGAATAGAATAGAATAGAATAACTTTATTGTCACATTGAATGTGTACTAATTGGCATAGATTAAAATGAAATTTCATTCCATAGAGGCTCTCAAAGGGTCACCACCTTTAATATACATTACATAACCATGATAGAATAAATTGCCATTAATTGTTCTAACCATCAGGAAATTTCTCCTTAGTTCTAGGTTGCTTCTCTCCTTGATTAGTTTCCATCCATTTCTTCTTGTCTTGTTTCAAGTGCTTTGGAGAATAGCTTGACTCCTGCTTCTTTGGGGCAGCCCCTGAGATTTTGGAAGACTGCTATCATGTCTCCCCTAGTCCTTCTTTTCATTAGACTAGACATACCTAGTTCCAGCAACTGTTCTCCATAGGTTTTACCCTCCAACCCCCTAATCCTCTTTGTTGCTCTTCTCTGCATTCTTTCTAGAGTCTCAATATCTTTTTGTACACCATGGTGACCAAAACTGGATGCAGTATTCCAGGTGTGGCCTTCCCAAGGCATTCCAAAGTGGTATTAACACTTCACATGGTCTTGATTCTATCGCTCTGTTTATGCAACCTAGAGCCTTGGGATACTGCAACCATCATAAATATGAGTCCATGGCCAACCATCTGAATTTTGACCATGGGGGAATGCTGCAAAGGTCGTAAGTGTGAAAAATGGTCATAAGCCACATTTTTTTCAGTGCCGTTGTAACTTTGAACGGTCAGTGTCATAAGTCAAGGACTACCTGTAAAAAAACTGGGAAGGACGAAAAACTGCAGCTTGGAAGGATTGTCTGAACCTAAACAGGGCAGCAAGTCCAAGGTGAACAGAGACAGAAATATGGGCTCCTTATAAAGATTGCTCCCTTTGTGCTCGGGGCATCCAAAAAATGTCATCTTTTTATGAACATTCTCATAAAATCCCGGCAATAATTCTCTCTCTCGGTCGTCCTGGGAGTACCTGCCTATCCGGAAGGCCTATCCTCGCAATCACCTCTAAGGAAGAGTGGAGGGAATAGGGATGCTTTCTCGCACATCCCTGGAGAGGCATAAAATTCATAGCATCTAGAGGCTTTGGACAAGAAGTGATTTAGAGACCCACAAGGGCCAGTGTGTGTGTGTAGGTGTGTGTAGGTGTGTGGTACTATTGTGTGGCTGCTGAGAAGAGCTTGCAAGGAGCAACCAAAGGGGACATAACTCTAATTATTGGTCTTGGGATTGAATCAAGAACAGAATCTCCTTCCTTATAGATTTTTTCTTTCTCATTCTCATTTTCTTTCTCTTTCTCCGTCTTTCTTTTTGTCTTCTCTATCTATCTATCATCTATCTATCATCTATCTATCATCATCTATCATTTATCATCTATCATTTATCTATCTATCATATATCTATCTACTCTGTTTCTCCAACAATACAGCCTCCCCCAATAGGAAGTCCCAGCATGTTTTATAGGCATGAAATGAAATTAAGCCCCTCCCCCCAAATTAAGGCCTATATTAAAACATGCGAAACGGGGGGGAGTGGTGGGGGGGGCTTGCCGTTAGGAAGTACTTTTGTTGCACACCCGGATATGGTGCTGCCTGCGTTGACCCCGATACGAAGTGCCCCACCAACGCCGAGGTCAACATCCAACATCGCCGCCCGCCCGCCCAAAGATGCAAGCGGGGGGGGAATTAAGTCACCCCCCAAAAGACGGCCTTGCCATTTTTTCAAGGCTCAAAAGAAAATAAGACCCAGCCTTATTATATGAGAAACACGGCATCATATATCTTGTATCTATCTGTGTCTGTCTCTATTTATTATCTTTCATGTCCTTCTGTCTATCTTTCTTTGTCTTTTTCTTTTCTATCATCTATCAATCATATATCATCATCTGTCTCTCTGTCTATCATCTATTATCTATCATCATCTATCATTTATCTAGCTAGCTATCATTTATCCTCTATCTGTCTATCTAGAGGATTGATCCTCTATCTATCAATCTCTTTGTCTCTGTCTTTCTTTCTCTTTCTCTTATCTGTCTCTCTATCATCTACCATCTATCAATCATCTATCATCATCTACCAGTCTGTCTGTATCTATCTAACTATCTTCTATCACTTATCATCTATCTATGTATCTATCTATCTATCTATCTATCTATCTATCTATCTATCTATCTATCTATCTATCTCTATCTATCTATCTATCTATCTATCTCTATCTATCTATCTATCTCTATCTATCTATCTATCTATCTATCTATCTATCTATCTATCTATCTCTATCTATCTATCTATCTATCTATCTATCTATCTATCTATCGGACATGGTGGCTCAGTGGCTAAGATGCTGAGCTTATTAGAAAGGACGGCAGTTCGGAGTGAGCTCCCGTTACTTGTCCCAGCTTCTGCCAACCTAGCAGTTTGAAAGCATGTAAAAAATGCAAGTAGAAAAATAGGGATCATTTTGGTGAGAATGGGAATAGCGCTCCATGTGCCTTCGGCGTTTAGTCATGCTGGCCACATGACCACAGAGATGTCTTCAGACAGCACTGGCTCTTCAGCTTTGTGATGGAGATGAGCACTACCCCCTACAGCTAGAAACAACTAGCATGTATGTGCAAGGGGAACTTTTACCTTTACCTATCTATCTATTTATCCATCCATCCATCCATCCATCCATCTATCTATCTATCATTTATCAATAAGTGCCCATCTTCCTCCCAAGGGGGCTCTGGGTGGTTTAACGATGGCATATATGTTGGAAGTTTGATTGGGGTGCCAGGTGTTCAATGTTCATGTTTTTAATAGATTTGATATGGTATCATGTAGTTTTAGGAATTATATGGTTTTCGTTGTTGATTGGGAACTGTCCAGAATTTGATACAAGATAAGCAGCTATATAAATGGTTTTTTTTCTAAAGAAACAAATAACCACGTTCATGGGATGAGAAATAACCAGAAGCAAAGATGCATAGAAAAATCAGGAATTTGGGCAAAAGCGACATTCTCTATGTAGGCACAATGGAAGCACTCCTCCAGAATTGGTTTTGCAGAAGTAAAGAAAGAAAGAAAATTACACGCAAAAGAAGGAAGGAGACATGAGGAGAGGAGAGAGAGAAGGAACAGAGGGAGGGAGAGGAGAGGGAGAAGGGAGGAAAGGAGAGACAGAGGGAGGGAGGGAAGGAAAGAGAGAGGGAAGGAAGGAAGGAGACATGAGGAGAGAGAGAATTAACAGAGGAAGGAAGAGGGAGGAGAGGCAGAGGGAGGGAGAGAGGGAGGAAGGGAGGGAGGGAGAAAGGAAGGAGATATAAGGAGAGGAGAAAGAGAAAGAACAGAGGAAGGGAGAGGAGGGGGGAGGGAGGAAAGAAGAGACGGAGGGAGGGAAGGAAAGAGAGGGAGGGAGGGAGGGAGGGAGGGAGGGAAGGAAGGAAGGAAGGAAGGAAGGAAGGAAGGAAGGAAGGAAGGAAGGAAGGAAGGAAGGAGACATGAGGAGTGAAAGAATGAACAGAGGAAGGGAGAGGGAGAGGAGAGGTGGAGGGAGAGAGGGAGAAAGGAAGGAGACATGAGGAGAGGAGAGAGAGAATGAAGAGAAGAAGAGGGAGAGGAAGAAGGAGAAGAAGAGGAGAAGGAAAAGAGAGGAAGGACCATCTATCAGGTGAGATGGTGGGCTGGCTGCCTCCGTCTGTCAGACGTTCTGCTGAAATGACAGAGTCCATCACCGGTTGAGAGCAGATGTGATCAATGACATCTTTCATTACCTTTAAGACCTGATGCTGAACGGCGTGGGGGGCATCTGAAGTGAGGGAAGGAGATGTGGTGTAGCATCTTTGATAGATGGGAACTGCTGCGCGTGTCACCCGCTGAAGAAACCCAAATCAAACTCCCAACTCCTCTGGGTCAATGTGCTGTAACTTTGTTTACGTGGAGCCCCAGGCAACAATCCTTCAAGGTATAATGATCTCCTGACAAGCTCAAAACCATGGGAGGATAAAGGGATCCTGTCACTCAACGCAACTCACACTAACACAAAGGGGGGAGGGAAGTTATACGCCAGAATAATGGAAGCATCTGTCTGTCCATGTACGTACAATCTTTCCTCCATTTACCTCCTTCCTCCCTCCCTCCCTCCCTCCCTCCCTCCCTCCCTTCCTTCTTCCCACCTGTTTCTTTTTTCCATTGCTACTCTCTCTTCTTCCTTCCTTCCTTCCTTCATTTCTTTCTTCCTTCCTTCTCTTTCTTTCTTCTCCCCGCTCGCCATTCCTCCTTCACTCCCTTCCTTCCTTCCTTCCTTCCTTCCTTCCTTCCTTCCTTCCTTCCTTCTTCCCATCTTTCCCTTTTTTCCTTGTTACCTTCCTTCCTTTGTTTCTTTCACCCTTCCTTCTCTCTTTCTTCCTTCTTTCTTTCTCCCCACCCTCTCTTCCTCCTTCATTCCCTTCCTTCCTCTCACCTGTCTTTTTTCTTCCTTGCTTCCCTCTCTCCTTCCTTTTTCTCCTTCCTCCCTTCCCTCTCTTTCCTTTCTTCCTTCTTCCCACCCATCTCTTTTCTTCCTTGCTACCTTCTCTCCTTCCTTTCTTTCCTCCTTCCTTCTCTCATTCTTCCTTCATTCATTCCCACCCTCCCTTTCCTTGCTTGCTTCCTTCTTCCCATCTGTCTCTCTTCTTCCTTGCTTCCCTCTTGCCTTCCTTTCTCCCCTCCCCCCTCCCCCCTTCCTTCCTGCCTTCCTTCCTTTCATCCATCCATCCATCTTCCTACAGACCTTGGGTCTCATTTTTTTTTCTTCAAATCGAAAACAATCTAAATGTTTTGGCTTTCCCACCACTTGACAAATTCATCAGAGGGAGCAATAGGGGTGGATCTCGTATTTCTAAGACAAGCAAGAATTAGTGCACTTTGAATAACTTTCCAGAAAGGAGGTGCATTTAAAAGAAACAAATAGGCCTATAATACAAAATGTCCTCGTTTCTCACAATGGCTGAGAAACCAAATGGAGGAATTGATTGACCCAGAAAGAATACCATAACGGCTGACTTCCAGTTGCAAGGCTTCGGTGGCAGCAGGAATCCGCAACTCTGCAGGTCCCTGCTGCGCTCGCTGCTGAAGTACCCCAGATCCAATTGGATTTGGGGGTTGTCATTACCCCAGAGGGGTAATGGAAGACAGAGGAGATCCAGATAGGGGTCTGGGGACATCGCAACCCCTTTCCCCAGCCAGCTAGACTCCTTTTTCCAGAGGCGGTAGAGCGGCGGTCAGTAATGTCCGCCACAAAGAAATCTACAACCGGACAAGATTTGTGCAGGAGGAAGAATCAGAAAGTGAAAGTTTTTCTGGCTGAACCGGGACATTAAGACTCATTTAAATACCCTGGAAACCTGACTCTCTCAACGATGCATTGTTTCCAAAGGAGGCTGTCAAGTGGCGAATGAAAGCTCTAAAAGGGAAAGTTCACTCTCCTTCCTTACAGAGATAGCAAATGGACACTGAAAAACCTGTTTTTCTATAGAAGGTAAAAACTAAAAGCTCCTTGTTATAAGTGGGAAGGGAGAGGACTAAAAATAAAAATTCTTTTATTAAGACTTTGTTGGAGGAGACGCCTTGAAGATTATAAGAACAGAAACTAATTGTAATAAGGCTTTAAAATACATTTTGAGACTTGTAATTGATACTGCCCCAGGAGGAGAAAGTGCTAAGGGAAGAAGATGAAATATTTCGTGTCTGTTTGGATTGCTTGATGACTTTGGGTCATTTGGAAATTATTCTAAGATTAAAAACATTTGGGTTTTTTTAAAAAGGAAAGAAAAATGACATTATCTATGGATGAATTAAAAATGGAATTTGAAAAATTAAAGGAAGAAGGACAAGAAGGAAGGGCTCTCTGGAAGCAGTTTTTCATTTTTTAGAAATGGCGATCTCTACCTACCAGCAAATACAACAACAAGATGTTTGGGAGGAAGAGGAAGAGGAAGAGGAAGAGGAAGAGGAAGAGGA
>NW_020769389.1:1475741-1493190 GCF_900518735.1 Pseudonaja textilis | reverse complement strand
ATAATGATAGACCTTAACATTTAATAAAATATAAGGGAATGTGTAAAACGTTTAAGGTTTGGCTATAGAGTTTATTTTGCCATTGTCTAAATGTTATTATAAATCTATTACTTTATTTTCCCACTTACAGTAATGTATTAAGCAGAATTTGAATGGAAATTATATACTTAACTATATTACAAACTTATTATTTTCTTATACTAAAATGTACCATGTAGAATGTACTATGCAGAATCAGAATGGAAATTAGGCATTATTTAAATTGTTAAATTTAGGGGAAAGATAGAAAGGCGTCATATTTCAATTAGTGATTACAGGGGAAATTTCTTGTTAAAGAGAAGAGATAAATAGATAATTGAAAAAGAACGGACAAAAGATATAAGTATAATGATCTAAACTAAGATTAAATAAACAAACTATAATTAAGAGAATGAAAAGAGGGGAGAAGTTTATATAGGAAATATAGAATGGTAAATAAGATAAGTAATGGTATATGAGGTGAGCATGAATTTGATTTAGGTCTGTTAAAAAAAAGATGTAACCCGGGGATAAGCCACTTTCCAAAAGGATGTTTTATGTTTTATGTGTTGTGTTTTGGGCATTTATGTTTGATTGAGAATTAATAAAGCCTAGGAGGAATATCATTAAAGGGAGAAACAACGAGAAATTTGGAAAAGATATGTATGCGCTGAAATGATAATTGGGAACTATGTTGTATAAAACAATGTTTATTTGTTTTCTCAAAACTTATAAGCTTTCAGAAAGGAGGTTTTATGTTTCTATGTTTTATGTGTTGTTGGTCTTTGAAAATTAATAATTGTAAATAAGGCAGATGGATACAATGAAAATATATAATTCAAGGTAAAAGAAATATAATTGAATAGAGGGTGAGGGAGGAATAAAGAGAAGTTGGGAAAAGATATGAAGTTGAACAGATAAGATAAATATATATATTAAATTGTGCTTGTATGGAAATAGAATAATTTGGAATTACTTGGTTTTTAAATAAGATGCCTTATTTGTTTTTCCAGAAAAGATCTTTTATGCTCTTATATTCTATGTTTTGTTTGTTTGTGTATTGATTTCAAAAATTAATAAAACTTGTTTAAAAAAAAAAAAGAAAGAATGCCATAACACAAATTACACGCGGGGTTAATACAATCAACACAATCAACATCTTGACTTTTTTGACCATGCGCTGGAAACATTCCTGCAGGCATCTCCCTCAAAAAAAATAAATCCGATACCCCAAGATGTACCATTTTCTTCTAGAATATAAAACAGAAATGACTAAAGGGGTGGGAGAGATTGTTAATGTAGATAGACACAAATAAGCATAGACGGCAATCTATATTAAATCTTAAAACTATTATGGATCCCCGGATGAAGACGTGATGCTAGATAACAATTGAAGGTTGTATTAGAAACCTTATTAGTCAGCAGAAAATTGAAAATTGATATAGAAACAACCTACAGGGAGGAGGAGGAAAGGGGAAGGAAAGGGAAGGGGAAGGGGAGAAGGGGAGGAAGAAAAAGGAGAGGAGGAGGAGGAAGGGGCAGAAGGGAGGAGGAGGAGGAAGAAGAGGAGGAAGAGGAGGTAGGGAGGAAGTAGAGGGGAAGGGAACAGAAGAAGGGGAGGAAGAGAAAGGGAAGGAGGAGGAGGAAGGGGAGGAAGGGAGAAGGAGGAAGAAAAGGAAGAGGTGGGGGGGAGAAGAAGGGAAGGGAAGGAAGGGAAGAGGAGAAGGGGAAGGAGGAAGAAGGGGAGGTGGAAAGCAGAGGGGAAGGGAAGAGAAGGAAGGGAACTGGGGAAGTGGAAGGGGAAGAAGAGGGGAAGGAGGGAAAGAGGAGAAGGAAGAGCATTAGAAAGGGAAGGGGAAGTGGAGGGAAGGAGGGGAGGAGGAGAAGGGGAAGGAGGAAGAGGAAGGGGAGGGAAATCAGCGGAAGGGAAGAGAAGGAAGGAGAGGGGAGGGTAAGTAGAGGGAAAGGGAAGGGAAGGAAGGGAAGAGGAGAAGGGGAAAGAGGAGGAAGTGGAGGGGAAGCAAAGGGGAAGAGAAGGAAGGGAAGAGGAAAAGAGGAAGGGGGAGGAGGAGGAAGAAGGGAAAAGCAGGGGAGGAGGAGGAATACGAGGAAGGGGAGTGGGGGGAAGGGGAAGGGAAGGGAGGGAGGAGGAAACTGTTTTGATATAATCTGACATAAAACCTGCCACTGAAAAGAACATGGATTCTACTTCCAGTGTCCCACGAGGGCAAATGCAATGGGCCACAGAGAACAGAATAATTAGATGCTCTAGGGCAGTGATGGCTAACCTTTTTAAGCTCCTGTGCCCAAAATTGTGCGCTCACTTGCGCTCACCCGCATGCCAGCACCCAGAAGGCAATGTGTGCCCCCCCCCCCCCCCGCCCCTGCCGGCCCCAACCCCCCCACCACCGCCCCCTTACCTGCACTGCTCCTACCAGCTGATTTTTGGCCCGTTGGAGGCCTTTCTCGGACTCCCAGAGGCTTGAGCAAAACTTCTGCAGGCTTTGCAGGCCCCAAAATAGGCCCATTTTGTTACTTCTGGTATTTCAGGAAATACAGGAAGTGATGAAACGGGCCTAATTTTTGGCCTCCAAATGCTTTCCTCAAGCCTCTGGGAGGCTGAAAAAGGACTCAAACAGGCCAAAAATCAGCTGGGAGGAGCAAGCATGCACAGTGAAGTAAGTTTGCCTGTGGCTTGTGTGCCAGCACAAATGGCTCTGTGTGCCACTTGCGGCACGCATGCCATAGGTTCGCCATCACAACTCTAGGGAGAAGACAGTGGACCAACAGGAAAACCCAGAAGATATGCAAAGGGAGTAAAATGCTTCTTTTGGCAGCTGATCTGGGGATTTCAGGCTTGTAGTAAGTTGCTTTTTTTTTTTCTGGTGACAAGCCAAGGGAAGAAGTGCTTGTGGAGACCAGCATTAAGCACCCTCTTCCTAGTGTTACATCCCTCACATGTTTTAACTAGCTCACCAACAAACATCCAGATATGAATCTGGTAAATAATTAACTGGATTTAAATACTACAGAGTATTAACTTTCATTCCTTACAAGAATGTTCTAAGACCATTGACAACATTTTGTTCTTTTATTTTATAGCCAGAAATTGTAGTTGGCAAAAGAAGAAAAAAGAAAAGAAAAATTACACAAAGGTGCTTTAGGAAACAGAAGAATAACAGAGTGGAAAGGGACCTTTGAGGACTTCTAGACCGATCCACTGTCCAAGCAGGAAACCTTATACCATTCCAGAGAAATGGCTGTCCAGTCTCTTCTCAAAAACTTCCCATGTTGGACCATCTACAACTTCCAGTGGCAAGCCCTTCCACTGGTTAATTATCCTCACTCCTTAATTTCTCCTTAATTCTAGGTTGCTTCTCTCCTTGATCAGTTTCCATCGTTGCACAAAAATGGAAGGACACATTGATTCCCACAATAGATGAAAGGCTGAAAAAGTTGACAGACTTAGGAGAGGTGGCTAATTTGGCTGCTTCGATTAAAGGAAAAAAAAAACCCCACAGTTACTCTTTGTTTCTACTTGGAAACCACTTCTGGACTTTGTGCTTGAGGTGGACAAAAATGGAACTTTGATTTTGGGTTTTACTGATGAGATAGGCTTGTTGTTATAGAAATGGCTAGTTTATACTAGTATGTAGAAAATAAAAAGTTGAGGTTTGAGGTTATTAACTTATTCTACTGCACCAAAGGGAGTTGGAAGTCAATACCTTTTCTTTATTTTTCTCCTTTTTCCTACACTTTTCCCTTTCCCATCCCCCTCATGTATCTTTCCTACTGTTTTAGGAACGGTGCATTGGCCTAGAGGTGAAGCTCTCCTCTCACAATCAGAAGGCTGTGAGTTCGATCCTAGATACAGGCAGATATTTCTCTCTCTGGGCACAATGAGAATATTCCTGCTGAACAAAACTCTGCATTGGTGACAGGAAAGGCGTCTGGCCATTAAAACACTCCATTCAGCTGCCCAGACTCCACCATGCAAGGGTCGTTAAATGAAGATGATGATGATCTTTCCTACTGTTTTCTTTTGTATTTTTGTATTTTATATTGTAAACTAATTTTTTTAAAAAAAGGAAATTTCTCCTTAGTCCTAGGTTGCTTCTCTCCTTGGTTAGTTTCCATCCATTCTTTCTTCCTCAACTTCTGGTGCTGTGATGACCCAAAGGGGCATGGCACAAAAGCAACAAAGACACAAAAGTAAGTAAAGTCCCTTTAATACTTCCAACTTGGCCTCCAATGTCCAGTTATCATCGGCTAGAGAAAAAGCTCTCCCAAGAACAATTGTTTAAAGGGAAGAAATTCAGTCCGAACCCAAAGTACATATAAATTATAAATAAAAAACCAACACAAACCATGCTGCAGCAATTAATGAGACAGGGCAGGATAAGGGATTGAAGACGTCAAAAGATAACGAAATACACAACTTGGGAGGACGCCAGAACTCAGATAAGACTTGACAAACCAAAATAATTTCACACTTTGCTTCCAGCAACTTTGCTGTGCGTAGTTTGCCTTTTTAAACAGTTTTCCCAGTTGCAGCCAATGAAGGGGATCAGGGCCCTTTCCTCCCCTGTAAACCACACAATTCACATTGCTCCCTTATCCATTCCTCCCTGCATGCCCTAGGATGAAGAGGGGGTGGGCCTGGGTCTTCCTCTGAATGCCCAGCTGGACTGAGCCCCTTTCCCAGTTTCCTCCACAGCCACCGGAACCACACTCCCACCCCCTGTCAGCTGTTCCACCTCTCCCTCTGAATCAGATTCCAACAGGGGCATGACATGTGCTTTGGAGAATAGATTGACGGCTACCCCATCTTCTTTGTGACAGTCCGTCAAATATCGGAAGACTACTATCATGAAACTCCTAGACCTTCTCTTCATTAGACTAGACATACCCAATTCCTGTAACCATTCTTCATATGTTTTAGCCTCCAAGCCCTTCCTCCTCTTGACTGAAACATTTTTGCACAATCCAGAGCAAGCCGATATATAGAGGAAAAAAGTGAGAGAGACAACCAGGGTCAACCTTTGGCTCCCACTCCCCCAAAATGAAGAAAGTTATCCTCCTCAATGGCAAGAAGTATATATCATCCCACGTAAATAAAGCTAGTCGAGATAACATTAATTAGTGACATAAAACTTTCTCTTCTCGGTCATCATTCACAGAATAGCAGAGTGACACATTTGCCAAGGATTAATTTATATTTGAATGAGAAATTTACATATTGTTGTTGCCAGCCATGGAAATGAGTCCTCCTCCTCCTCCTCTCCACAAACCCCACTCCCCTCTAGAAAGTTATAGAGTTGGGTAATTAAACTTCTTTGGAAGAAAACCACCAAGCTCAGAAAGCACCAAGGATCCCACCATTTTCTTTATCCTTTTCCTTCTTCTTTAAGGTTACAAAGAATAGAATTTGGGGCTGATATTTCAATCAAACAATCAATCAGAATGGAGCTGGAAAGGACCTTGGAGGTCTTCTAGACCAACCCTCCTGCTTAAACAGGGGATTCCATACCACTTCAGACAAGTGACTGTGCAGTCTCTTCTTAAAAGCCTCCATTGATGGAGTGCCCACAATTTCTGGTGGCAAGCTGTTCCACTGGTTAATCGTCCTCACTGTTAGGAAGCTTCTCCATAATTCCAGGTTGCTTCTCCCCTTGATTAGTTTCCATCCGTTGTATATTGTCTTGCCCTCCGCTGCTTTGGAGAATAATTTGACCCCTCTTCTTTGCGTCAATCTCTCAAATATTGGAATGCTGCTATCATCTCCCCCCACCCCAATCCTACAAGTTCCCCCACCCCTTAGTTGAATAATTGAATAACAAATTGAATAACAAAACAATCATCCGAGATGGTACCACATCATAGTCCAAATGTTCTCCATTTGGAGCTGCTTCTGGAAGAAAATTAGGAGGCCATTGCAAAGTTCCTGGCAGTTTGTTCAAAAGACCAGTACACCAACATAAAGCATCACTAGTGAGTCTCAGCCCTCTTTGCCTTCCTAAATATTTTAATGTGTTTATTTATTTTATTTGTCCAGCAAATATTAGATAACAGAGATAAGTATAAACATGATTATGAATACATAAAATGGATACGAATAAAAGGGAACATTAGGACAGGGAGGGTAGGCACCTTGGTGCTCCTTACAGACCTCTTAGGAATGGGGTGAGGTCAACAGTAGAAAGTCCAAGCTTAATGTTTTGGGGGTTTGAGGATGTAACAACAGAATCAAGTAGAGTATTCCAGGCATTGACCACTCTGTTGCTGAAGTCGTATTTTCTGCAATTGAGTTTGGAGCAGTTTACCTTAAGTTTGTATCTATTGTGTACTTGTTGAGGTTGAAGCTGAAGTAGTCATTGATGGGTAGGACATTGCAATAGATAATTTTATGTAGCACACTTAGGTCAGACCGAAGGCGAAATGTCCTGACAGAAAGAACAAGGAACCAGTGGAACCAACTTGCCTTCAGAAGTTGTGGGTGCTCCATCACTGAAAGTTTTCAAGAAGGGATTGGACAACCATTTGTTCAAATTTTTGAATTGTTAATTTAATTGAATTGTTAACTAGGGCATACAAAACCTTTGCCAGACCAATTCTCAAATACAGCTTGTCCGCCTGGAACCCAGACTGTGTATCAGATGTTAACACAATTGAACAGGTCCAGAGTTATTTCTCAAGAAAAGTTCTCCACTCCTCTACTCACAATAGAATTCTCTATGCCTCCAGGCTCAAAATTTTGGGCCTGGACAATCTGGAGCAGCACCGCCTGCAGTTTGATCTAAGCATAATTCGCAAAATTGACTGCTATAATATCTTGCCTGTCAATGACTTCTTCAGCTTCAATCACAATAATACATGGGCAAACAATCGATACAAACTCAAGGTAAACTGCTCCAAACTCGATTGCAGAAAATACGACTTCAGCAACCGAGTGGTCAATGCCTGGAACTCACTTCCTGACTCTGTTGTTACATCCTCAAACCCCCCAAAACTTTAACCTTAAACTGTCTACTGTGAACCTCACCCCATTCTGAAGAGGTCCTTAAAGGGGGCGTGCCTAAGTGCACCAGAATGCCTACCATCCCATTTATCTGTATTTACTCCCTTTGTTCTTGTTTATATTCATACTTATACTTGTTATCTTGTACATGTTTGACAAACAAATAAATGCAATTTTTAAAATGGTATAGGGTCTCCTGCTTAAGCAAGGGGTTGGACTGGAAGACCCCCCCAAGATCCCTTCCAACTAACTCAGTTATTCGGTTATGCCTGTTAACTGTCCAAATAATGTTGATCATCAAGGGTGGGATTCCAATTTTTTAACAACCGGTTCTGTGAGCATGGCCATGTGACTGGATGGGTGTTTCCTCTTTTTTTGCAGCAGCACCCCCCCCCCCCATTTTTGGGCCTCCTGGGCCTCAGGGAAGTCTCCTAAGGGGGACGTTTTTGATCCCCAAAAGCTCTCCTGTGGGCCCAGGAAGGCAAAAACATGGAGTGAGGGTGCAGCACACACACCCATGCCCCACTTTTTTGCCTCCTGGGCCTGAGGGAAGCCTCCTGGGTGAAGCAGTAAGACAGTGAGAGGGATCCTGGCACAGCTGATCATAGGAGCAGCTGATCATCAGGAGGGGAAAAAAGAAATATCTTAAGATGTGACTTGGTGGGGAAGAATGCAGTCAGCAAGGTCGGGCATGCACATGGTGTCACGCATGAACGATAAGGACTATCTAGACAGGGAGGGGAGGAGAGGGGCAAGCAGAGGGGGCGAGGCCAGCCAAGGGCACGATTTGCTGGTTCTCTGAACTGCCCAGAATCATAACAACCGACTCTATAGAACCAGTCCGAACCGGTAAAATCCCGCCCCTGTTGCTCATCCCTTCAGCAATTTTTGTAAAATGGCGTTTTTTTTAAATGCAACTCATTAATGACATTGTCCAAAAGGCAGAAAGCCCAGGCACTGAGGGAGAAAAAAAATGGAACCAAGCAGATAATGACCAGAGAAGAGACAAGCCTTTGAAGTTCTCCTTTGATAGGCCTTGAATGAAATTAAACACGAAGCCAATTCTGTTGTTCAGCCATCCCTAATCCCATTCTTTTAATAATAATAATAATAAGGGCACAAAAAAGAAAGACAGTTAAGCTGACAAAAAAATGTATTTCGTTTTTCCTCTAAAAATGTCATGAAGATCAATTGTCTGCCATTCCACCCTTAAACTGAGGAGAAGAGGAGCGGGTGGGTAAAGTTTATTTTAAAATGTCCCTCTTTTCTTTTTCAGAACCAAATACTGGGTTGTTTTTTTCTCTCCCAGCCATTCCAGTCTTGTCCGCTCTTTTATGTTCCCTTCCATTTCATTCTGTACTTCTGCAAATTAATCAACCTTCCAGGATATTATGCCAGAGCTGGTAGTTAAAACATTTTCTGACAGAGAGGGCAAAGCTCATCTTCTCAAGAGGAGAGTCACCAAAGATGTACCCCAAGGTTATTTTTGATGCACAAAATATAATTTTAAATGATACTTATAGTTCACAACAGGGATGGGTAACTATGGACTCTTTGTGACTTGTATTTATTAGGCTTTGCCATTTATTTATTTTTTTGCTTTGACTTTCCACAGTGGTGCTGGCCATCCATACAGGTAGTTCTTGACTTAAAACAGTTCATTTCAAGCTGGTGGTATCTTCTATCATAGGTGGTGGTTATGCCCTGAGACCAAGTCCTATTGGACTAAAATTAAAAATTGGTTACAGGAAATTACAACATACCAATCTGAATCTAAACCAGAATTCTTCTTACTAGGAATTATTAAAGATCAATAACCTATATATATATATATATATAATCTTACATATTCTAACAGCAGCCAGGATAGCTTTTGCAAAAATATGGAAAAGCCCCAACACCCCTAATGAGCACTTAGTTCAACAAAAAAATAATAGAATGCACGGAAATGGACATGCTCATGTTAAAAATGAAAGAGAAGGACTCCAAGTGCTATTTAATGTGGCACAAATGGTATGAATGGGTAGAGAATGAATATAAGAAATAAGAAGAGAAGATTACCTGTAAGAGACCTTAAGAAAGTGATTTGTAGATATGTAAAATATATAAGTATATAAGATAGAACTAATTATAGATTAAGATAACAGTTATTGGTGGATGTATATTAAATGTATTAGGACCTATAAGATAACAATACTTGTAAATGTCAAAACGCTGTTGAAAATGTGAATATGATTTGAGTTGTATTGGTGGAAAACGCAATAAAAAATTATTTAAAAATAAAGAAAGAATGAAATGGAATGGAATGGAAATAGAATAGAATAGAATAGAATAGAATAAGGGAAGGGAGAATGGAATGGAATAATTTAATTAATATAATTTATCGGCATTTTTATTTTAAACGGCATTTCCTCGTTTTTGTAACTGCTTGTGGGGGAGTTTTTTGTCTCCAGTCAAGAATATTTGGAGCTTTGACTCAAAGTAAAGGAATAAAAGGAGTTTCACCTGTGACTGTGTTTATTTTGTATCCTACCCTGGGTCATCACAAAAAGCATGTAAAAATGCAAACAGGAAAATAGGGACCACTTTGGTGGGAAGGGAACAGCGTTCCTTGTGCCTTTGAAGGTGCTTAGCTATGCCGGCCACATGACCAGGGAGACGTCTTTGGACAGTGCTGGCTCTTCGGCTTTGTAATGGAGATGAGCACTGCCCCCTAGAGCCGGAATCAACTAGCACGGATGTGCCCAGGGGAACCTTTACCTCTACTTACCTGTATTAAACTGGAAGGTAACGCAGGCAACAGCATGGAGTGCTGCTCGGAGAACATGGTTGTATCACTGTAGAAGTTTCTCCCAGATATCTCTGGACATTGACGGGGTGTCGATCTTCTGCCGTACTGTGCCATTGCCAAAGGAGATTAAAGTTGAACGACCAATGAAGCATGAACATCTCCATGACGTATAAAGAGCACCCAGTGCAATCGGTGGTTGGCCAGCCTACAGCACCATGCACAGGGAGCCCTCGTCGTACAACCACAGTGGAGCCCCAAAATTATGTGAGAGATTTGTTTTAGTGAGTTTTGCTCCCATTTGGTGACTTACCTTGCCACCTTGGTGAAGTGAATCGCTGCAGGTGTTAAATGAGTCACACGGTTGTTAAGTGAATCTGGCTTCCCCATGGACTTTGTTTGTCAGAAGGTCGCAAAAAGGGGATCATATCATTTGGGAACACTCCAAGGGTCATAAATATGAGCCAGTTGCCAAGCAACTGAGTGTAAATCACGTGACCATGGGGATTCTGCAGTGGTTGTAAGTGTAGAAAATGGTCATAAGTCACTTTTTCAAGTGCTGTTGTAACTTTGAACAGTCCTGAAATGAACTGTTCTAAATTGAGGACTACCTACAAAGCTATTGTGCCTCCAATGTAGGGTCTCCTGCCTAAGCTGGAGGTTGGACTAGAAGACCTCCAAGGTCCCTTTCAACTCTGTTATACTATTTCTATTGTTTTGTACACCTCCAATTTTATGTAGATTCGCATAATTGTAGGCCACCCCATGCTTAGAAGAAGTTGATCCCGGGTGCCAGTGGCAGGATTCAAAAACTTTTACCACCGGTTCGGTGGGTGTGGCTTGGTGGGTACACTTTGCGTGTATACACACACTTTGCATGCAGAGATGTTCCAGCTCACCTCCTTCAAGCCTGCACTCTCCCGGTCTCTTCAGCAGCTGCCGCGTGGCACTCTTCTGCCATGCAGAGCAGCTACACTTCAACAGCAGAGGATATAAGCAAAAATATAGTAAGAGAACACCTGTCTGATCTTTGTGAAAACAAATCACCGGGGCCTAATGGATTACATCCCAGAGTTTTAAAGGAGCTGGCAGAGGTCATCTCAGAACCACTGCACCGTATCTTTCAAAAATCCTGGACCACCGGGGAACTACCAGAGGACTGGAAAAGAGCTGATGTGGTTCCCATCTACAAAAAAGGGGAGAAAAACAGACCCAGGAAACTATAGTCCAATCAGCCTAACATCAATACCCAGGAAGATACTGGAAAAGATAATAAAAAAACAGATCTGCCAACATCTAGAAACAAGTAAAGTAATAACTGGCAGTCAGCATGGGTTTGTTAAAAACAGATCATGCCAAACCAATCTTATTTCATTCTTCAACACGGTGACTAAAATAGTAGACCAGCAAAATACTGTGGACATAATATATTTAGATTTCAGCAAGGCATTTGACAAAGTAGAACACAACCTAGTAAGCTAGAAAAAAGTGGAATAGATAGCACCACCACTAGATGGGTTCGCAACTGTCTGGCAAACCATACTCAACGAGTAGTCCTTAATGGGTCTAAGTCTACATGGAGGGAAGTAAGCTGTGGGGTGCCACAAGATTCCATCTTAGGCCCAGTACTCTTCAATATCTTCATTAACAACTTAGATGAGGGAATAGAAAGGGAATTTATCAAATTTGCAGATGATACTAAGCTGGCAGGAATAGCTTACACCCAAGAAGATAGGCTCAAGATCCAAATGGATCTTGACAGACTAGAACACTGGGCCATATCTAATAAAATGAAATTCAATGTAGATAAAAGTAAAGTCCTACACTTCGGCAAGAAAAACCAAAAGTACACATATAGACTGGGTAAAACCAGGCTCAATAGCAGTAACTATGAGAGGGATCTTGGAGTCTTAGTGGACAACCAGCTAAATCTGAGCCAGCAGTGTGCAGCAACAGTCAAAAAAGCTAATGCAATCCTAAATTGTATTAACAGAGGGATACAGTCAAGATCAAGGGAAGTACTAATACCACTCTATAAAGCCTTAGTAAGACCACACCTAGAGTACTGCATCCAGTTTTGTTCACCACATTATAAAAAAGATGTTGAGACTCTAGAAAAAGTACAGAGAAGAGCAACCAGGATGATTAGAGGACTGGAGGCTAAAACATACAATGAACGGTTGCAGGAACTGGGCATGGCTAGTCTAGTGAAGAGAAGGACCAGGGGAGACATGATAGCAGTCTTCCAATATTTGAGGGGCTGCCACAGAGAGGATGAAGGGGTCAAGCTATTTTCCAAAGCTCCTGTAGGCCAGACAAGGAATAATAGATAGAAACTGAACAAGGAGAGATTTAACCTGGAAATAAGGAGAAACTTTCTGACAGTGAGAACAATCAACCAATGGAACAGCTTGCCCTCGGAAGTTGTGGGAGCGCCATCGGTTGAGACTTTCAAGAAGAGATTGGACTTCCATTTGTCAGAAATGGTGTAGGGTCTCCCGCGTGGGCGGAGGGTTGGACTAGATGACCTAAAATGTCCCTTCCAACTCTGATTATCTGTATCAGTAGCTGTATCTGTATAAAGGTGAGTATAGGAGCCCGGGTGGGTGGGCCCAACAGCAGAGCATTGGAGAGAACTGGTTCAGTCTCCGCTGCTCATCACTGCTACCGGCTTGGCGGAACTTGGCCGAACCGGTAGAATGCCACCACTGCCGGGTGCGCTCTGTAATTGACACATTCCCACATTGGGAAACAAATCAGTAATAGAACATATTGATTTCCCAAGCACTGGGAGAAATTCTATGCTTTGATCACTGGGCCTTCTTCCCAGATTACTTCTTTCTCAATGCCATCGATTGTCTTCCTTGCGTTCTACTGCAGAATGCGGGGGATACTCGGGCATCCTGTAGTCCTAGAGCTGTTATATATATTTATTTTTTTAATGAGGATAATCTGTCGCTTTGCTTCTGTTGCTATAATGAAAGCAACAAATTAAGACAAGCATTATGCAAATTGTCCTACATTAAGGATGTCGTCCACATTTGTCTATGGATAGAAACAACCATCTCTGGGTAACTCTATAAGATAATGGATGTTGCTCAAAAAAGACAGCAGGAGGAGGGGGGAAGTAGTAGTAGTAGTAGTAGTAGTAGTAGTAGTAGTAGAAGAAGAAAAGGAGGAGGAGGAGGAGGAAGAGGAGGAGGAAAAGAAGGAAAGAAAGAAGGAAAGAAGAGGAAGAGGAGAGGCAGTGGGAGAGGGAGAGAGGAAAGGAAGGAAGAGGAGGAGGAGGAGGAAAAGAAGGAAGGAAAGAAGGAAAGAAAGAGAGGAAGAGGAGAGGCAGTGGGAGAGGGAGAGAGGAAAGGAAGGAAGAGGAGGAGGAGGAGGAGGAGGAGGAGGAGGAGGAGGAGGAGGAAAAGAAGGAAAGAAAGAAGGAAAGAAGGAGAGGAAGAGGAGGGGCAGTGGGAGAGGAAGTGGGAGAGAGGAAAGGAAGGAAGGGGAGGAGGAGGAGGAGGAGGAGGAGGAGGAGGAAAAGTGGAAGGAAGAGAAAAGGAAAGAAGGACTGTAAATCACTCTACACCTGACTCTCACGACACACCAACCTATTTATCACTTTAAATATTCAACAAAGTTGACAATTTATACTAGCCAAATGTTTCTTAACCTAGGCAAATATAAGGTGTGTGGACTTCAACTCCCAGGATTCCCCAGCAAATATTAGCTGGCTGGGGAATTCTGCGAGTTGGACCACAGTTTGAAAATTGCCAAGGTTGAGAAAGACTGGTCTATATCAGGGTTTTCCAAAGTTGGCACCTTTAAGAGTTGTGGACCAACTCCCAGCTGAGAAATTCTGGAAGTTGAAGTCCACAACTCTCAAAGGCCCCAACATTGGAGGCCCATGGTCTATACCAGGGGTGTCCAACTTTGGCAACTTTAAGACTTGTGGACTTCAACTCCCAGAATTCCTCAGTCATCTTTGCTGGCTGAGGAATTCTGGGAGTTGAAGTCCACAAGTCTTAAAGTTGCCAAGGTTGGACACCCCTGGTCTATAGGATTATAAGTAAAGCCTGGTTGGTCTAGTGGTTAAGACATCAAGCTAGAAATTAGGCAGCAAGGATTCTAGTCCCAGCTTTGGTAGAAAGACTTCTGGGAGATCTTGGGCCAGTCTCTCCCTCTTAGCCCATGGAATGAGTCAATGGCAAACCGTTTTTCAAAAAACTTGCCAAGAAAACTGCAGGACAATCTCCAGAAGACAACCCTGAATCACAAACACACACACTACCATAAACGTTGATCCTTTGAACCTCCCTAGAATCACCTTATTTGGAGTGGGGAAGGGGTAGCCTCTACCAAAGCATTTTTGGTCTTAGTCCCAGCTGGAGATAATCAAAATGTGTTGAAAGGATTAAAGTGTATGACAGACTCTTTCTTTTTAATTAAAAAGCTCGGTAATATTTTTTTTTTTAAAGCCCTCTGGTGTTGCCAGGGGAACAGCTTTATCAGAAGTGTGCTGTCCTTATCAAAGGCAAACATGCATGCAGAAGAAAAGGAAAGCAGCCTGGACCGGAGAAATGTTATGTATTAACATACTCCAAATGCTGACTTCCGATTGGTCCTCACGTATAGCATTATGATTGGTCAACTAAACGGCAATGATTGGTTCGATGGGAATCAACCGCCATTGGCCGAGCCGATCGCGGGAGATTCAAGGACCTGTCATTGGCCGGCGAGCCGCGAGCAATCCCTATATGGAGGGCTGCCGCGGCTCCAAGATCTTGTACAGATCTATACATGAAATAAAGAGCTTGAAGTACACTGGTCTCGCGTCTCTTTCGTACCCGATCTAACAAGAAACACGTACAAGGAGAGGATTAGGGAAGGATAGATAGAGCACAGGGACGTTTTTACATCACATATACACCAGAGGTGGGATTCAGCAGCTTCTGACCAGTTCTGGAGAACCCGTAGCGGAAAGTTTTGAGTAGTTCAGAGAACCAGCAAATACCACCTCTGACTGGCCCTGCCGCCATCTATTCTCTGCCTCCCATTGAGTCCCAGCTGATCGGCTGGGTCTTCTTTGGTTACTCTGCACAGGAGAACGGAGCTGGAAAGCAGGTTAGTACAGTGGAGAGGGAATGGGATTTTGCAGTAACCTTCTCCTGCCGTGCTCATTAAGCCACACCCACCAAGCCACGCCCACAGACCCAGTAGTTAAAAAAAAATGAATCCCACCACTGATAGACACCCACACAAATACACACCACCATGTCTCAGCACCCCAAAACCAAAGAGAAACGAGGCATGGGAGACGTCCAAAGGAAGCTGAAGAAACTCAAGAGGAAAGGTGAGATGCGTTATTGATCATGGAAGCAGGTTACGTCCCGTGGAGTGTCTATAGAGCAGGGGTGTCAAACTCAAGGCCCAGGGGGCCAGATCCAGCCCAAGGGGTGTTTAGATCTGGCCCTCACGCCCACCACGGAAACAGGGAAGGACTGGCAAGTGGCCCTCCCAAGATCCCTTTTCTCTGCAGAGAGCTGTTGGAAGCTATTGTGGTCAAACATGGAGCCTAGGTGGGCTACGCAGCCTCCCCGAGCTCCCTTTTTGCTGACAGAGGGATGCAGGAGGCTGTCAGGGCCGAAAATAGAGCCTGGGAGGGCCGTCATGGCTGAAAACGGAGCCCGAGAGAGCTGACATGGCAGAAAATAGAGCTTCAATTAGCGGCATTGAGCTGGTCACTACCACCCTGGCCACGCCTTCCCCCCACCCCCGCGAGTTGAAACACAACTCTAATACGGCCCTCAATAAAATTGAATTTGACCTCCCTGCTCTAGAGATTGTCAGTCATCCAGGTTGTTGGAAGAAATATCCGGGTCCAGTGTCCAATCCGGGAGGAAGGTAGTAGAGATAATATGGAGGCTGATTGGAAAGAAAGGTTCTGTAAAAAGTTAGCGCCCACCCCTCTCCTAGAAGAATGAACTATTTTAGGACCTATTAACAAGGGCAGGATCAAATATTCCCCCCCAAAAGAGAAATAAAAATCCTGAGGGAGACAGAAACTCAGAGCTCCAGCTCCTGGCCCCCAGCCGATATTTCGGTGCCCATTGAGAAGTACTGGGCCAGACAAAAGGCCTCCAGCTCCAGGATGATGGGATTGAGACCTGTCCTCTCAGGACATAATATGATTAGCCCTCTGCCCATCTAGCAGCAGGGCTCACTGCATTGGGAAATCACCTGAGGGACATTACATCAGGCCAAGGTTCAACCAAACTTGATTCAGACAAACATGACTTCACATGGGAGTCTGGCTGCAGCCAATAGAATGCATGCTCTTGCCACAGGAACAGGAAGCTCAAGGGCAAGTCCCAAGAGAGGGTATAAATAACCCTCACTCTCCATTCCATGTGGTCAGCTGCCCAGGATCTCAAAACCATGTAGTCCTGTCCATCAATAAACCATCTTTCCAATCAGTCTCCATGTTTCCAGTGTCTGTCTCCCCACTTGGAACTGAACCAGATGGATATTTCTTCCAACAGCTCTTCTTCAAAGCACACAATCACCGGACTGGTTGTTATACCGGTGGAATCCCACCCCTGGCCTTAAGCATGAAAGCCAGCCGGGCCAATCACCAAGAGACTGTGAGTTCTAGTCCCGCCTTAGGCATGAAAGCGGCATAATCATAATCATGTTTATACTTAAACCTGTTATCTAATATTTGCTTGACAAATAAAAAAATAAATAATAAAATAAATAAAATGAAAGCCAGCTGGGTGCCTTTGGGTGAATCACCATGAGAACTGTGAGTTTTTGTCATGCCCCTGTTGGAGTCTGACTCCGAGGGAGAGGAGGAACAGCCGACAGGGAGTGGGAGTGTGGCTCCGGAGGTTGTGGAAGAAACTGGGGAAGGGCACAGGCCGGCTGGGCATTCAGAGGAAAATCCAGGCCCATCCCCTCTTCATCCTAGGCCACGCAGGGAGGAGAGGATAAGGAAGAAACATGAATGGTGTGGTCTATGAGGGAGGAAAGGGCCTTGATCCCCTTCATGGGCTGCAGCTATGAGGACTGTTTAAAAGGACAAACTATACATGGGCCAGTGCTGGAAGCAAAGCGTGAAAATATTTCTGGTCTGACCATTCTTATCTGAGTTTGGCATCCTTCCCAGTGTGTGTATTTTGATATCTGTGGATGTCTTCAAGCCCTTATCCTGCCTTGTCCCTGTAATTGCTTCAGTGTGGTTTGTGTTGTTTTTTCTATTTATGATTTATATGTATTTTGAATTTGAATGGGAGTTCTTCCTTTTGTTTGTGAGGGAGATTTTTGTCTCCAGTAAATGATAATTGGAGCTTTAAAGCCAAGTTGAAGGAATTAAAGAGACTTCACCTGTTTCTGTGACTGTGTTGCTTTTGTATCCCACCCTGGGTCATCACAGTTCTAGTCCCACTTTAGGCATGAAAGCAGGCTAGATTTGGGGCCAGTCTCTCTCTCTCTCTCTCTCTCTCTATCTATCTATCTATCTATCTATCTAATATATATCTCTATCTCTATCTACCTGTCTGTCTGTCTATGTCTAGCTATATCTATCTATCTATCTATCTATCTATCTATCTATCTATCTATCTATCTATCTATCT
>NW_020769389.1:1446695-1468607 GCF_900518735.1 Pseudonaja textilis | reverse complement strand
GCTGGCATTCATGGCTAAGGTGGGACTACAACTCACTGTCTCCTGGTAATTGGCCCAAAGTCACCCAGCTGGCATTCATGGCTAAGGCAAGACTAGAACTCACTGTCTCCTGGTGATTGGCCCAAAATCATCCCACTGGCATTCATGACTAAGGCAGAACTTGAACTTGGACTGCTTTCTAGCCTGCGGCCTTAACCACTAGACTATTATAACAACCTATTGAAGGTAAAATCCCAACACGAGTCATTGTATTCTCTCCAAAGCCCCCCAGTTTAATCAGGGAACCGATCAGCAAAATGTCATTAAGTCCTAGGAATTGCTGTAGCGAACAAGGGTCTTGGGAAGAAAAAAATATCTGTAATAGTTCATCTTGTTTCATCTTCTCTCTGCTTCCACCTGTAATTTCATCTCGTCCGTCGAGGGACGGAGGGAAGCCCTAACTCCTCGTTCAACACAATGGCTTAATTGTACTTACGAACAATGATGATCTCGGCATAAGAATAAATCAGATTGCCACTGTGCCTAGTCAGTCCACCTGTGTGGTAAGACGGAAGGAATGCAGAGGTCCCCTGTTATTAACTGCAACTTCGCTGCGTTAATATTAATCCCGTAGCACAAAACAACCGGCAGCCTCTGAATCAATACGGTACGGGGATATTTCTTCAGGAAAATTGGCTGAAGGCCTAGAGAGATGGGGGGGGGAAATCGCCACAATTTTTCCTGTTATTAAAAGAGCCTGTGGTCTCTCGCCAGCAGTCCCAAAGCTGTTGATTTAAAGCTTGCCGTGAGGTTTTTCTACCTGATTTATTAAAAGAGATGCCTTCCTGAGGTGATATTAAAGCTAAAACATTTTTTTCCCCTCAAGGAACGTTTAGATACGACGAGGTAAGTAATTCGGGAGTGTGGGAAGCATCCTTCTCTTGAAATGGAAAATTCAGTTTCTCAAGCTTCATTTCTTTGTACGACGATTGTCAATCGGATTCCAGAGGATTTGATCAGATTCTGGAAATAAGGAGAAATTTTCTGACAGTGAGAACAATCAACCCATGGAAAAGAAGTTGCCTTCGGAAGTTATGGGAGCTTCATCACTAGAGGCTTTCAAGAAGAGACTGGACTGCCATCTGTCAGAAATGGTGTAGGGTCTCCTGCTTGGGCAGTGGGGTTGGACTAGATGATCTACAATATCCCTTCCAACTTTGTTAACCTAATCTAATTTTTAGTTCATTTCTGGAGATTTGAGAGCTTAAATCTGGTCTTTCTGTAGGCAACACATGAGAGGTTCCACTAAGGTGTATTTCAGCTAGATTTAAGTACAGGTAATTCTCAACTTATGGTCACTGTTGAACTCAAAATGTCCATCGCTAAACCAGATCTTTGTTAAGTGAGATTTCCCCCATTTTTCGACCTTTCTGTCCATGGTTGTTCAGTGAATCTCTGCAGTTGTTAAGTTAGTGACATGGTTCTTAAGTGAATCTGGATTCCACATTGACTTTGCTTGTCAGAAGGTTGCAAAATGGTGAACGCACAACCTGGGACACTGAGACCATTTTGCTGGCTGAGGAATTCTGGAAGTTGAAGTCCACAAGTCTTAAAGTCGCCAGCTTTGGAAACCCCTGAGGAATTCTGGGAATTGAAGTCCACAGTCTTAAAGTCGCCAAGTTTGGAGACTCCTGAGGAATTCTGGGAGTTGAAGTCCAGTGGGACAACTTGATGTGGCCAACTCATGGCAGCTAACTCACAAAGCCAAATCGCCATGACCAACCTGGCGTGGCCAACTCGCTATGCCCAGCTCACTGCAGGGTATCTCGTCATAACTAACTTACTGTGGGACAACTCACTGCAGGACAATCCCACAATTCAATTTAAGTATTTAAAATAATTTTAAAAATATTTTAATTTTTTTCATATACATTATATTTTGTCTTTCCTTAATGATCCTTTTCTATCATTTCTTCAACATTTGTGTAACTCTCGTCCCACAACCAATTGTTCTGCTGCAAGTTGGCTGTGCCAAGCTGGCCATGTTAAATTGTCCTGGACAAGGGGTGTCAAACTCAAAGCCCATGAGCTGGATCTGAGCTGTTTCTGCCCTGGAAACAGTGAAAGACCGATCTGTGGTGCTTCAGCCAGTGAAAACACAGTTCCTGGGCTCCATTTTTGCTGGCAGAGGGTTGCAGGAGGTCATTGCAGCCTAAAATGGAGCTTGGGAGCCCATTTTATGACCATAGGCAACCCTGACACAAGTGACCTCGAGCTGGCCACGCCCACCCTGGCCCCCCAAGGTCAAACACAACCCTAATGCAGCTCTCTATAAATCAAGTTTGACACCCCCTGTCCTATACCCTGACTGGCCCCTGGGAGAAACAACATGGTAGCTTAAGATGGACTTTTGTCCCAATTCATCAGATCTAATCTGTCGTTCTAATTTGGCTTTGAGAATGTATGTGTGTTTAATTTAATCTAATTAACGACATATTGGTGGAGCTCGAATCACATTTCTGCTTTGGATGCCTTGCAAGTCCCCAAATAAACCTGAAACAATTGCCAATATTTGCTTTCAAGAATCCTGTTAATATTTAAACAGGAAATCTGTCAACAGATTAATTGGTTTTCCTCCTTTCCAGCTGTTTCATGATCGCCTGAAGCTTTCCGTCATGGATCCATAAATGGCACCACGGAGGGCTTACATATGTACAGATGTGGCACGGCTGATAAACCAAGATATAAAAAAATGGAATTGGATGATTGTCTCTTCTGTTAGCACAAACAAACTGCAGTTCTTTGGTAAAGCACTGCCAGAAAACCGGAAAAACAAAGGGATTCCATTTAGAAACAGGAGGGTGTCATTATACTCATTTTTTTTTCATGTGAAATCTCTTTCATAGTCACTTTGACCCTAAGAAAAGCTCCCTGTGATATACAATACTCTTTGACTTATAACCACAATTGAGGCCAAAATTTCTGTTACTAAGCGCGATCATTGTTACCTGAGTTTTGCCCTGCTTTGTGGCCAATATTAAGTGAATCACTGCAGTTGTTGAGTCAGTAGCACACTAATAAGTAAGAAGGGAGAGAGGAAGGAAGGAAGATAGGTGTCAGGATTCTGGCACTTAATGCCATGTAAATCATGAGTCTCGAGCCAAACTTCCAAAACTTAAAAAGGATTTATTGGGAGTTAACATGTCCGGCATTGCCTGGGTGTAGCCGACTCCGAGGCACATCATTCATTGTCACCCTTGACCCTGGTTTCCCACCCCCACCCCCTGGGTGTATCGTAATTCATATTCTCCAATGGGACACATCCATAGCCAAGAGTCAGCAATCATGCTCTCCAGTTAGAATTTTGCATGGCAGAAACTTCAGTCACCTAGTTACTATCTTTCAAAACATTTACGGAATGCAGTTTCGGATTTGCAAGCTGCTGCACTGCTCCCTCTCCTCCCTTCCTGTTGGCAACTCTAAAAAGACCAGAGAAATAATTTTATGAGTTGACAATAGGGAGGGAAGGGAAGGAGGGTATAACTGTTAAAACTTCTTCCAAAATCTTTCAAGTGTTTGGTATCATCCGGCAGGCATTTTTTTTTTACTGTTGTTCTTTTTGAGTTTACCTCAACAAACTCAAAAAGTTTTGGTTCCTGAACTTGAAATGAGGATAATTAATCCTCAGTTGTATAATTTACAATTTCCTCAATCAACCACAGTGAGATAAAAGAGAGATTGTCACCTGTTATATTTGCAAAACCTTACAGCTCTTTCATTTACAAGAAAGAGCGAGAGTCTGAACGAGGCGAAAACCGACTATCCCTCAGGATCCTCACTCTGGGTAGCAAAACAGACAGGACACTCCATCATTCAGTCGCGCCATTAGTTGCAGCCAATTTTATTTAACTCTTGTTTCAGGGCTGCATTGTTGCCTGACAGGGGTTCTCCAGCCTCACTGGGTTTCAAGAAGCTAAGCAGCATCGGATGTGGTTGGTTTTTGGATAGGAGAACAAAAACAGACACCAAGGACTGTCAACTAAAGTGGGAAGGCGGAAAACTAACCTTGAAACAGACAGGAGCAAACCACCTTCCCGCCATTATTAGCAATATTACATGAACAATAGTTTTAATGGCAGCCATTTTGATCTAGTTGTTAAGACACCAGACTAGAAATGCGGAGACAGAGAGTTCGAGTCTCACCCTAGATGTGAAATCTGGTTGGGTGACTTTGGGCCAATCACCAGGAGACCGGGAGTTCTAGTCCCACTTTAGACATGAAAACTGGGTGGGTGACTTTGGTCCAATCACCAGAAAACAGTGAGTTTGAATCCCGCCTTTGATGTGAAAGCTGGCTGGGTGACTTTGGGCCAATCACCAGGAGACAGTGAGTTCTAGTTCCGCCTTAGACATAAAAGCTGCCTGGGTGCCTTTGGGCCAATCATTAGGAGACTGGGAGTTCTAGTCCCACTTTAGACATGAAAACTGGGTGGGTGACTTTGGTCCAATCACCAGAAAACAGTGAGTTCGAATCCCGCCTTAGACGGCTGGGTGACTTTGGGCCAATCACCAGGAGACTGGGAGTTCTGGTCCCGCCTTAGACGTGAAAGCTGGCTGAGTGACTTTGCCTTAGCATGAAAATCCACTGGGTGACTTCGGCCCAGTCCCTTCCTGTTGTTATAGAAATGGCTTGAAATATTTAGAAGTGTAAAACAAAAAGGTGAAGCTGTATTATTATTATTTTTGCATTCTTCTATACTGAAAAAAGGTGGAAGGCACTACCTTTTTTCCTTCCTTCCTCCCTCCCTCCTCCCTTCCTCAATCTCTCTCCCTCCCTTCTGGCTTCCTCCTCTTTCTTTCTTTCTTTCTTTCTTTCTTTCTTTCTTTCTTTCTTTCTTTCTTTCTCTCTTTCTTTCTTTCCTTCCTTCCTTCCCTCTCCTCTCCCCCTCTCTTCTTTTCCTCCCTCTTTGTTCTTCTCTACTTCCTCCCTCCTTTCCTCCCCTTCCTCCTTTCCTTTCCTCCTTCCTCCTCTCTCCCTCCCTTACTTCTGGCTTCCACCTCTTTCTCTCTCTCTTTCTCTCCCTCCCTCCCTCCCTCCCTCTCTCTCTCTCTCTCTTTCTTCGTTCCTCCTCCTTTTTCCTCTTTATCTTTTCTAACCCTTGTTTCATTTATACTTTAATTTGAAAGTAAGCTTTAATAAAATGTTAATGGGATAAAAACAGTGTGCATCCACCCTATCTAAGACCCAGCCTGTTCGTGATTCTGCAGTAATAGCATCCAGCGACACGCTCCAGATAGGAACGGCTGTCCTGCCACTGAGGAATAAATGACATTTATCTACTGCAGGAAAACCGCCATGCAGCTGTGAACACCGCATTCTGGCAAATGGGCTGCCTCTTTTTACACCTCTTCTTATGGGTCTCCGGGGGTCACAATTTCTAGCAGAAAGTTTTAAGGACAGAAGCAAGCAATTAACACCTACAGTATGTCCTTGAGGGAAGGATGGCAGGTATGGGAGAACTTCAGAAAATAGGTAGTGAACTTCTACATTTGCTGTTGCAAGGGAAGATGTGGAAACTGGGTGGGGAGGGGGAGTAGAACTCCTTAGCATCAGAGCATGTTAATAATAATAATAATAATATAGGAAATACTAATGCTCTAGTGGTCGTTTTGACAAATCCTTTCTTAGCGAGCACCTAGAAGCCAAGAGGAACATAAGTGCCAAATTTCAAGTTTGTAGGCTTTACAGTTCTGGAGATTTTGTGACGATGCATGAGTGGCATTTCTCTCTCACACACACACACACACATATGAACACTATACAGAAGCCTGATGATGGCAGATGAGATTCTGCCGAAACGTTGCTACAACTTTAAAACCACAACTACAATGACATGGGAAAATACCCGAACAAAGCTGAATTATAGATAGATAGATAGATAGATAGATAGATAGATAGATAGATAGATAGATAGATAGATAGATATTCTTAAGTTTTTGCGGGTACTTACATGTATGGCATTCAGCTTTGTTCGGGTATTTTCCCACATCATTGTAGTTGTGCTTTTATAATAGGGACTCCTTTGGTGGGAAGGGAACAGCGTTCCGTGTGCCTTTGGCATTTAATCGTGCCGGTCACATGACCACGGAGACATCTTCAGACAGTGCTGGCTCTTCAGCTTTGTAACAGAGATGAGCACCTCCACCCCTAGAGCCGGATACAACTAGCACGTAGGTGCGAGGGGAACCTTTACCTTACTTTAAGGTGGAAACCTGAGCCGTGTACTTGCTGAACGAACCCCCTCATCTTCAAATTTCAATAAAATCCATTCGGAGGAACGGCCGAGTCATTAAGCCTGATATCATAATACAGCAATTAGAACTGACTTTCATCTTTGAAGGTTTTGATTGCAATTAATTAAACCGGCATGGCTTTCAAATGAAAAAGGGGTTGAGGCGATGGAGATAAGAGAGAATAGGGGGCAGGCTTTCTTTGAGAAATTCCCTCCCCAGTTTCAACTTTTTAAACCAACCGTAGTTCAGCAAGATGATGCACTTGAAGAACTGGTACAGAGTTCGGTTTGATTAGTTTAGAGAAAAGAAGGACTGGGGGTACGCGATAGCAGGAATCCAGTATTTGAGGAGCTGCCACAAAGAGAAGTGGGGATCAGTTTTGTTGGGAGAAATATCCATCTGGGTTCAGTTCCAAGTGGGGAGAAAGACATCGGAAACATGGAGGCTGATTGAAAAGATGGTTTATTGATGGACAGGAACACATGGGTTTGAGGTCCTGGGCAGCTGAGCACGTGGAGAGGAGAGTGAGGGTTATTTATACCCTCTCTTGGGATTTGCCCTTGAGCTTCCTGTTCCTGTGGCAAGAGCATGCATTCTATTGGCTGTAGTCAGACTCCCATGTGAAGTCATGTTTGCCTGAGTCAAGTTTGGTTGAACCTTGGGCTGATGCAATGTCCCCAGGTGATTTTGTAATGCAGTGAGCCCTGCTGCTAGATAACCCTACAATGTCCTGGAGGATCATGTCTTAATCGCATCACCCTGGATTTGTTTTGTAGGTAGACTGGCCCATTTCTTCTTAATGGGCATCAAAATATCTGCTGAGGGCAGCGAATTGAAGCTCTGAGTTTCTGTCTCCCTTAAGATTTCTTTCTTTTTTTCTTTTATGGGGAAATATAATATTCTGCTTTTTTAATATTTCCTAAAATATTTCACTCTTCTAGGAGTGGGGTGGTTGCTAACTTCATACTGTTTATTTTCCAAAGCACCAGAAGGCGAGACAAGAAGCAACAGACGGAAACTAATCAAGGAGAGAAGCAACCTGGAATTAAGGAGGAACTTCCTAACAGTAAGAACAGTTAAGCAGTGGAACAGCTTGCTACCAGACGTTGTGGGCGCTTCATCACTGGAGGGTTTTAAGAAGAGACTGGACAGCTCCCTATCTGAAATGGTACAGGGCAGTGTCGGTGAACCTTTTCAGCATCGAGTGCCGAAATGGGAGCCCAGAAATTGAAAGCTGAGCTTCTAGTTTCTGGCATGCATGGGCGTGCAAAACCAGCTAGCCGACGTGCATGCGTGCGCTAGAAACCGGAAACTCAGCTTCCTGGCATGCTCATGTGCACCAGGGAGCTGCTCTTCTGATTTCTGGTGCTCCTGAATGTGCGAAGACTAGCTAGCTGGCACGCCTGTGCATGCCAGAACCCAGAAGATGCCTGGCGTGCCGGGCATGATGGCTCTGCATGGCACTTCTCGCACTTGTGCCATAGGTTTGCCATCACGGAGATAGGATCTCCTGCTTGAGCAGGGGGTTAGACTAGAAGACCTCCAAGACCCCTTCCAGCTCTATTCTGATTGTGTGCCTGATAAGGTTGTTATATATCTGCCTTTTGGCCTTGAAGGTCTCTGCTTTTCAAAGAGGTTCTGCAGCAGCGTCCAGCTTTTTCTCCCTGACGGTTCTTCTAATTGCCGTAACATTGGCAGATAGTCTCAGGTCCCCACTGAAAAAGATTGCCCAGCAATTGGAGGACAGAATCAATTTGAAAAGTCTCCCCTGAGCCTGTATTTATCTTTCCAGTTCCTTAAGACAGACCTGGGAACTTTCTTATCAGGGTTAGGAGTTTCCCATTTTGATCTCCAGTGGGGTCAAAATCCACTTATTATCCATTACTGCTCCTTCATAGAGTGGCCTGGAAATATAACTTAAGGGACAGAGCTGGACAAAAGAATCAAAGCATCTGGAAATGAAGGTCAGCTTGGGAGCCAACTGTGAGAGAAAGGATATAACTTGGCATAACCAGGGAAATAACACCCACTCATTTGTTGTGACAGAAGCAATGGGGTGATGGATGCAGGCGGGGGAAATGGCATTACAGATATAAAGATAGAAACCAGAAAAAAAGGTTTGGGGTTTGCAAGCTATAAAAAATGTGGAATCTGGTGCAGTGGTGGGATTCAGGTTTTTTTACTGCCAGTTCTGGGGGCGTGGGTTGGTAGGCGTGGCAGGGGAAGGATACTGTAAAATCTCCAGTCAGAGGTGGTATTTGCCAATACTCCAAACTACTCAAAATTTCCACTACCGGTTCTCCAGAACTGGTCAGAACCTGCTGAATACCACTTCTGATCTGATGTTATCCATCGGTTAGGAAAATGAATAAGGTTTTGGGGCTAAGAATTGTTTTTTTAAAAAAAATACGTGTTTATTAAAATGCAATAAATTGCATGTATCCAGATTCAATAAATTGCATGCATTAGAATTAAATAAAGTATATGTATTAGAATGCAATAAATTGCACGTATTCCAATGCAATTAATTGCATTCATTAGAATAATTGCGTTGATTGTACTTATACTATTAAATCTGAAGGAACAAAATAAATAGAGGCAAAATTGCAGAAACCAAGATTAAAAGAGATGCAGTAGGCAAGAATAAAATATCCATAACTCTACTGGGTGTTTGCAATTGTCATAAACGTTGAAGTTCATTATTTCCTTCATGGATTGATTGTACAGAACTAAGTTCATTGTGTCATTTAAAAGAAACTAGAAATCTCTATGTAACTGTGAACACGATATTAATATTAACACTATTTATCACTATACCAAAGACAAATGCACGTAATCAGATTAAGGAAAAGAAGAAGAAATGAAATGGATATAAAAGGAACAGATGAAAAACAATGTTGAAAAATTACACAGTTTTAAATTCCTTCCTATTGTAGTTGGCAGTTAATTATATCAACATGTTTATTTGAATTATTTTTGATTGCAGTCCTTATGTTGATTGCTTTCCCATTAAAGCCATACCAAGCAGGCTTCTGAAATTATCTTTGTGATTTTTTTTTTTAACCCAGGAAAACTTCCAGAGCAAATGGGATTTTTCCATTTATATCATAATTATTTAGTTCTTCATATGCTTGTTGGAGATGCAAATTCTTGTGTTTGGAAGGATTAAGAACGATTCTGTCTTTGGAAAAATTTTTTAGAAGTTTTATGTTTTCATGTTTTGTGTTTTGTTTGTGTATGTTTGTTTATTGAAAATTAATAAAAAAAATTTAAAAAAAACAATTCTGTCTTTTTGATGCTTTGGAAAATAAGTTGACCCCCTCTTCTTTGTGACAGCCCCTCAAATACTGGAATATTGCTATCATGTTCTGCCCAGTCCAGGGGTGGGATTCTACCGGTTCAGACCAGTTCAACTGAACCGGTAGCTCCGAAGATCAGCTGAGAGTGAACCAGTTCACTCCGAAGATCAAGGTACTTCCTTTTCTCCCCCAATGATCAGCTGTTTTCCAAATATCAGCTGTGCTATGCAATTTAGATTAGCTAGAAAGCAGGAAAACGTTGGATGTCTTGCTTTCTAGCTAATCTAAACGACGTGGCACAGCTGATTCCCCCCTCCCTCACTGTTGTATTGCTTTGCCTGAGCAAGAAGCTTCCTTGAGTCCCAGGAGGCAGAAAACGGGGTGTAGGGGGTGCTCCCAGGAGGTGTCATGCCCCTGTTGGAATCTGATTCTGAGGGGGAGGTCGAGCAGCTGACAGGGAGTTGGAGTGCGGCTCTGGTGGCTGTGGAAGAAACTGGGGAAGGGCACAGACTGGCTGGGCCTTCAGAGAAAAACCCCAGGCCACCCCCTCTTCATCCTAGGGCACACAAGGAGGAAGAGAAAAGGGAGTAACGTGAGTTACGTAGGTTACAGGGGACAAAAGGGCCCTGATTCCCTTCATTAGCTGCAGATGGAAAAACAGGATTTAAAAAGGGCGTTTGCGCACAGCACCTTGCTGGAAGCAAAGCATGAATTATTTTGGTTTGTCAAGTCTTATCTGGGTTCCGGAGCCCTCCCAACTGCGTGTGTTTTGTTATCTTTTGAAGTCTGCAATTCCTTATCCTGCCCTGTCTCGTTAATTGCTGCAGCGTGGTTTGTGTTGGCTTTTTATTTATAATTTATATGACCTCTGGGTTCAGACTGAATTTCTTCCCTTTAAACAACTGTCCTTGGGAGAATTTTTTCTCCGATCAATGATAATTGGACATTGGGGGGGGAAGTGGGAGGAATTAAAGGGACTTTACCTACTTTTGCGACTTTGTTGCTTTTGTGCCACACCCTGGGTCATCACAGGAGGCTTCCCTGAGGCCCAGTAGGCAAAAAAAAAAACCCATGCCCACACAGTCACGTGGCCACCTGGCCACACCCACATAACCAGTAGTTTAAAAATTTGCATCCCACCCCTGCCATTGTCCTTCTTTTCTCTAGGTGAGGGGTGTCAAGGTCCGGGGGCTAGATCCGACCCACAGGGTACTTAGATCTGGCCCACAGGGCTACCCTGGAAACAGTGGACCAGCCCATGTGTGGCCCTCCCAGGAGGCTGTACCAGCCAAAAACAGAGTTTGGGAGCCATTTTCACTGGCAAAGGACTGCAGGAGGCCATCGTAGCCAAAAATGGAGCTCAGGAGCCCATTTTCACTGGCAGAGCACTTGGGGCCACCACTGGTGGCCCTAATATGATTGACACCCTGCCCACACCCATCCCAGTCCCCAAGGTCAAACACAACCCTGATGCAGCCCTCAATGAAATCGAGTTTGACACCCCTCCTCTACACTAGCCAACCCCAAATCCCTGCAACCATTCTTTATATGTTTTAGTCTCTGGGTCCTTTAATCATCTTAGTTGTTCTTTTCTGGACTTTTTTCCCAAGTCTCAATATCTTTTTTTATAATGTGGTGACCAAAATTGGATAAGGTATTGCAGATGTGGTCTTACTAAGGCTTTATAAAATAGTACAAATACTTTACGCAATGTTGGTTCTATGCCTCTGTTTATTACAACCGAGGATTGTATTACAGGAATCTCCTTGCTTTTACAGATAATCCTTGACCTACAACTGCAATTGAGCCCAAAATTTACGTTGCCAAGTGAGGCAGTTTAGTGTTTAGTGAGTATTTTGCCACAGTCCTCTCTGTCCAAAATGTGGACTTTGCTGTCTTCAAAAGAGAGACCTTTGTCTTTTAAATGCAGATGAACAGCTGAATCTAGCCCTGATGGGTTTGTGAAGTGGTTGTTTTGTTTCACCAATCTACAGATCTGCACATGGCTCACGGCAGTGAAGCTTCTTGGATGAGAAACGAAAAGTCTTGAAAGAAAAAACAGTTGCCTTCTGAAAAAGCACCTTTGGGACAACCATGACCTGGAGGATGGAGAATCTCTACATCTTTTCGCTTCACAATTTAGGATGAACGCCCTTCGAATGGTGTAGGGAATAAAGAATGGATTTTCAGAGGAAAAATTGCACTACTCAGGTGACCCTGAGGACACAGATAAACCTCCAAGTAGCCTCCACAACCCTCTAAAAGGATGCAACTGTCTGCAAGGAATATAAATCCTTCAATTCCCCACCATCCAGTCAGAGCTGAAGGAGCTGCTGGGATGAGAAGTAAAATGTCTTCGAAAGAAAAAACAAGAAAATCCACTTGCCTCCTGAAAAAGCACTTTGGGGATAGCAGATGGGAACTGATCAAGGAGAGAACCAGTGGTGAGATTCAAAATGTTTTACTACTGATTCTGTGGGTGTGGTTTGGTGGGCGTGGCAGGCGAAGGATACTGCAAAATCCCCATTCCCTCCCCACCCCACTAACCTGCTTTCCAGCTCCATTCTCCTGTACAGGGCAACAAAAGAAGACCCAGCTGATCAGCTGAGACTCGGGAATACTCAAAATTTCCGCTGCCAGTTTTCCAGAACTGGTCAGAACCTGCTGAATACCACCTCTGGAAAGAACCAACCTACAGCAGAATTAACGAGAAATTAATTAGTGGAACAGCTTGCCTTCAGATGCTGTGGGTGCTCCATCATTGGAGGTCTTCAAGAAGAGACTGAACAGCCATCAGTCAGAAATGGGTGTAGGATCTTCTGCTCGGGTGAGGGGTTGGACTAGAAGACCTCAAGGTCCCTTCCAACTCTATTATTCAGTTTGCATTCATCACAATTGAGAGGAAATTTGGCAAATTACTTTTTTTGCTGTTGCAAAGCCTGGATCCAAGATGGATTCAGATGACTAACACTTTTTAAAAAATTAAAAATTTTTAAAAAAATAACAGATGTTCCATGGTTGGACTTTTGCCAGTTCGATGCAGGAAGGATCAGATAAGTAAACAAAATCCTTGCAGGCAATTCCCAGACACGGTGTGATGCTGTCAGTCACCATTGACAGCTATCCACTGGGGATCCACTTAAGGTCAGACAGTGGGGAAATTATCCATCTGCTATTTTTTTCCCCCTCCAAAATAATTGGTTTTTCACCTGCATTGGTCTAGGATAAATGAGACATCCAATTTCCTGGCAAAGCCAAGGACATTGGCTTCAAATTGGTACCTATTTCTGCCTGTTCTACCATAGGAGAACATTTGTTAACTGTTGGTTGAATGAGAGTTGGAAGGGAACTTGGGGGTCTTTTAATCCAGAGGTTGCCAACCTTTTGGACCTCAGGACCACCAAACTCATAATTTTAAATCCTAGGGACCACTAACTGGTTCTGTGGGCGTGGCCTAATTTGTGGCTATGGCTTGGTGGTCATGTGACTGGCTGAGCATGGCTTGTATGTAAATATTACAAATATTTATATAAATAGTGATTATTATTTTTTAAAGAGCAACTTTTACCCAGAATCAGGCAAAGCAGGCAGGCAGATCGAGTTGCTCACAGAATCATTCAGTGATCTATCTATCTGCCATCGGCTAGCTCAGTCTCTCAAATTTGCTTGCTGTGAGTCTGCACTGAATAATAGAACCTTCAGTCCTAAGGGAGGTTTGGCTGTGCTTAAAAGCAGAGCCGAAGATCTAAAGACCAGTTAGAAAGCAGGAAATCCAACCATTTCCTGCTTCCTAGCTAATCTAAATCTCCAGGCACAGCAGAGCAGCTGGTGGTCTGGAAAAGGACAAATAGCAATTCTGCAGGCAAGTTTGCCCAGTAAGGAGTGAATGAGGGTTCCCGTGGGCCATGTGAGCAGCGCAGCCTTGTGTTTCTGCACAGCCTGGATTAATTGCTTGTGGGGGGGGGGGGGTAGATTTCTCTGCAGCCCACCAAAATTTTCTCACCTCCCACCAGTTGGCGACTGCTGTTTTAATCCAACCAGAAAATCAAGCAGAAAACCCTATGCCATTTTGGACAAATGGCTGTCTAAGATCTTTTTAAATACCTCCAGTGATGAAGCTCCCACAACTTCCGAAGGCAACTTCTGTTGCATGGGTTGATTGTTCTCAAGGTCAGAAAATTCCTCCTTATTTCCAGATTGGCTCTCTCCTTGATCAGTTTCCATCCATTATTCCTTGTTTGGTCTTCAGGTGCTTTGGAAAATAGCTTGAGCCCTTCTTCTCTGTGGCAGTCCCTCAAATATAGGAAGACTACTATCATGTCTACCCTGGTCGTTCTTTTCATTAAACTAGACATACCCAATTCCTGCAACCATTCTTCATATGTTTTAGTCTCTAGGCCTTTAATCAGTGGCTCTTCTCTGTACTTTTTCCAAAGTCTCAGCAACATCTGTTTTATAATATGGTGACCAAAGTTGGATGCAGTCTTCCAGGTCTGGCCTTACTAAGGTTTTTATAAAGTGGTACTAATAACTTCATGTAATTTTAATTCTATGCCTTCGTTTACGCAACCCAGGATTGTACTAGCTTTTTTGCTTGCTGCTGCACGCTGCAGACTTCCAAAAGATAACAAAACACACCAGAATCCAGATATGCCTTGACAAACAAAGATAATGCACACTTTGCTTCCAGAAACTTTGCCATGTGCAGTTTGCCTTTTTAAACAATCTTCCCAGCTGCAGCTAATGAAGGGAATCAGGGCCCTTTCCTCCCCCGTAACCCACGTAACTCACGTTGTTCCCTTCTCCATTCCTCCCTGCATGCCCTAGGATGAAGAGGGGGTGGCCCTGGGTCTTCCTCTGAATGCCCAGCCAGACTGTACCCTTCCTCCATTTCTTCCACAGCTACTGGAGCCACACTCCCACACCCTGTCAGCTGCTCAACCTCCCCCTCAAAATCAGACTCCAACAGGGGCAGGACAGTTGATCTCAAGCATGAATGATGCAAATTCCCTCATTTGCATATGACATCACTGGCTTCTCATCCCGTGTATTTAACACCCATGTATCACTAGAGCAACATTGGGCCAACTCAGTGGTGGGTTTCAAAACTTTTTCCTACCGGTTTGGCGTGAGCGTGCGCTTTGTGCGTGCGCCAAAGGCAAGCTTTGCGCATGCACAGCGTTTGCAACTCCCCTTCTGCTGCAAGCCCTGTGTGTAACACAGCTGATGCACAGCAATCGGCTGTGCCACGTGAAGTAGCTGAGGTTGAAAAGCGAGAAATAAAGGTCAGTGGGGTGTAAATAAATAAAGCTAGGGTGGGTGAGAGGGGCCACCAGCTGATCGTCGGAGCAAAGCGGTTCACTCACAGATGATCGTCAGAGCTACTGGTTTGGTTGAACCAGGACGAACCAGTAGCATACCACCACTGGGCCAACTAAAGCCTTGATGCTTGGGTATCAGAGGCACAGAAAGACCACAGATTCAATCCCTGCATCATACAGCAGGGGCAGAAAACAAGATTTCTGTTTCCAACCTTGCAAACCCGTTGACAGGCAGGACTAACAATGCTGAGTTAATTGGTGCTATTTCCATCTTCAGCAGACGGTCATATCTCAACAGTATTTCTGTTGGGTGATGTCATAAATTGTCCTGCAATTTAAAACAAAAAAAAAATTAAATTAAATATGGCTGCAAAAAGGAGAAGCTGTGAAGTTCACGTCACCTCTCAAATCTTTGCTGCTGGTGTTCCCTAGCATTCCAATAAATTTATGCCCAGTTGGTCTCCCCATAAACCCACGTCAGCCTCAATCTAACAGTTCTGTGTTATGCTACTGTAAAGGTCTAATAGAAGAGAATATCTACATCTGGGGGTCTATATCTGGGGTTGAACTGTGGGGGTCCTTGGTGCTCTCTGAGCTTGGTTGTTTGCTTGCAGACATTTCATGACCCTACTAGGTAACATCATCACTGTGAGGGAAGATGAGGTTTGCTCTCTGTTTATAAACAGTAGCTTGCCTCACTGGAGCTGGCTGGGTGTGCTTTTCTCCTGAGAAGTTCCTTGACTGGGCTACTGTTTAATACCCTAATCAAGGAACTACTCATTATCACTGATAATTTTACCTAGCCTGCTAATGAAATGTCTGCAAGTAAACAAGTAAGAGTATCAATGACCTCATAGTCCTCTTCCTCCTCCTCCTCCTCCTCCACTCCACAAACCCAATTCCCTTTTAGCACTGAAGATGTTACCAAGTTGGGTCATGAAACGTCTGTAAGAAAATAACCAAGCTCAGAGAGCACCAAGGACCCCATAGTCCTCCTCTCCTTGACTCCACAAACCCAACTCCTTTCTAGCACTGATGATGTTACCTAGTTAGGTAATAAAACATCTGTAGGTAAAATAACCAAGCTCAGAAAGCACCAAGGACTCCATTAATCAATTCTGGGATACATCCATAAAGTTTCCTGATTGAATTGCTACTTTATGGATCTCTTCTCCCACAGAGGTTGTGCTCAGTTTTATTTCCCTGCCGGATGAAATATATAACTGCTTGAAGCAAGTATTCTAATGCCGTGTTTATTTTAAATTGGATTCTTTAAAAAAAAAAACCTCCAATATTGGTTTATGATACGGTCTGTGATTATTACTTCCTGCTCTGTGTTTTATAAATTGCTTTTATTGATTACACTGGGGAGAGACAAGCTGGTTTGAAAACTTTGATGGATGAAAAGTGGGATAAAACTAGCCTAATTTGAGGCATTTATAACATACAATTCGTATTTTCTATGCCTGTGGAATAGGAGAATGTGGAGGTGCCTGTCTATTAAAGAAGAATAAAGGAAAGGAAAGGTTGTAGGTGAGATTCAATGCATCTTGGAGTTGCCAAGGTTGAGGAACACCAATATAGAATCTCCTGCTTCAAAGGGGGTTGGACTAGAAGATCTCCAAGGTCCCTTCCAACTCTATTACTCTGCTATTTCTGTCTATTTTATTTTAACCTTGCCTCTTGAGAGAAGGATAACATAAAATGTTCCTTATTTATATGTGTGTGTGTGTGTGTGTGTACACACACACACTGTTCTGACCCACACCTTTTTCCAACAAATCAAACACAATCCAAATAGAACAGAAACCTTGTAATGCTTCTGCAAAATCATTAGCTGTGATAAGCACAAGCCTTGCCAAACTGTGCCATACTTGCCAAAAGATAACAGACAAGAAATAATTTGCAGTACAAGAATCTTCAAATTCAAACTCAGGATACTGGAATGTCCATGAGCCTGGAGTTTCAAAACGTCTTTGCCTTCTGCAAAGTACATTCATTTCACACCTGGCTTTTATCTTCTTGAAGGAGGGGCCATTACCATGCGGCCTTACTCCTGAGTCGCCCATGCTGTTGTAGCTGCTCTTTCCTCTGAGCAATCCTGCTCGCACAGGCACTTGTCACAGGCTCCTCGGGAACGTCCTCATCATTGCTGCCAGCCCCCACAATCTGTGAAGGCAGCAGTCCACTCCCTAATGGTCCTGGCCCCTCATCTGAGTCCTCACTCTCCTCAGCCATCCACACCTGCTGCTGGCTAACCACAGCACACACATACCCTTTTCATCCATCAGAATAGAGCTAGACCTTGGAGGTCTTCTAGTCCAGCCCCCTGCTGAATCAGGAGACCCTATAACCATTTTGGACAAGTTTCAAGTGGCCTTTGAAAATTCTGGCAGATTTCAAGTGCCCTTTGGAATCCAGCCTCTTCCTGAATGTTTGTGATGCAATTTTCAGATCACACACTGAAGGCAAATTCAACAAAAAAAAACCATTGTAGAAAATAACATGGCCCGCCTAGCAGTTTGAAAGCATGCAAATGCGAGTAGATAAATAGGTACCACTCGGCCACATGACCTGGGAAGGATCTTTGGACAATGCTGGTTCCCTTGGTCTATGAAATGGAGATGAGCACCCGTACACCCCAAAGTCAGACACCACGCAACAGGGGAAGTCTTTACATTTACCTTAATTATATTTTAAAAAAAAATACAGAAAAAGGAGATGGATGAAAAAGTGTCCATATGGAAAGGAAGAATATTAGGATAAAAGTAAAAAAAAAAAAAAGCACTTGATTCTGAACAGAAGCTGACTAGAATAGAATGGGATGGGATGGAATGGGATGGGATAGAGTGGAGTAGAGTGGAGGAATGGAAGAGTGGGGGTGGTAGCAGGGATGGGCTACCCCTGCTACCAGTTTGCACTGGTTTGGGCAAACCGGATATGACTACATCTGGTTTGCTGAACCAGTAGTTGCAACAACTGGCTGGCTCTGCCCACCCTGCACATTCCAGGAGTCCACTCGGATCCAATGCAGACCTAGGGGGAAATTTCCTGGATTGGAGGCATATGAAACATATGAAGAATGGTTGCAGGAATTAGGTATGAAAAGAAGGACCAAGGGAGACATAAAATAGCACTCAGCACTAGCATTTAGACTGATGTACTGCTTTACAGCCCTCTCTAAGCGGTTTTTGCCTCCAAACAATCTGGGTCCTCACTTTACCCACCTCAGAAGGATAGAAGGCTGAGTCAACCTTGAGCCTGGTGGGATTTGAACTGCCGAATGGCAGGCCGCGAGAAGTCAGCAGAAGTAGCCTGCAGTACTGCACTCTAACCACTGCACCGCCGTGGCTCGTATAACAGAATGACAGAGTTGGAAAGGATCTTGTAGATCATCTAGTCCAACCCCGCCTGCCCAAGCAGGAGACCCTACACCATTTCTGACAGATGGCAGTCCAGTCTCTTTTTGAAAGCAGGGATGGGCTGCTACAGGTTCACCCGGGTTTGGGCCGGTTCAGTGAACTGCCATATCCCACCCCTGGATTCTGGAGAGCTGGTAGGAGCGATGAGCAGCGGAGACCGAACCGCCACTCTGCTGTTGGGCCCACCCGCCCGCCTGGGCTCTCCTTATCCACTGAATTTGAATTGCAACTGCTTTGCACGGCACAGAATAGCACCATGAAGCAACTGCTGAAAGCGACCGGCATCGTGCAGGCTTGCAGGAGGCGGGTTAGAATGCCTCTGCACCTGCGCACAGTGCGCATTTGGTGCGCGCATGCACGCAGGTCAGGTAGTGAGTCCCAGGCGTTGACCACTCTGTTGCTGAAGTCGTCTTTTCTGCAATCGAGTTTGGTGCGGTTTACTTTGAGTTTTTAATCTATTGTTCGCCTGTGTGTTATTGTGGTTGAAGCCGAAGTAGTCGTTGACAAGTAGGATGTTGTAGCGGACGATTTTGTGTACTAAGCTTAGGTCAGACTATAGGCGGCACAGTTCTAAGTTGTCCAGGTCCAAAATTTCAAGCCTGGTGGCATAAGGTATTCTACTGCGAGCAGAGGAGTGGAGTACTCTTCTCATGAAATACAACAGGCCCAGATGAATATGAAGAAAAAAGAGAATGTCCTTTTTATTTTATTTCCATTTTTTTCCACTCCTTTTTTCCACCAAAGGGTGTGAATGCTGCAGGCTTAGAGTGACCCCTACTGGCAAAAGGAGAGGAAGCAAGCTATGGCACGGTGCTTCCCAAAATTCTACGTAAACATACAGTGCACCCACATAGCAAAAAGAGAAAAAAAAGGAATAAAAGGAGCTATTTTTAAAATATTTGAGTGTGTAGGTGGGAAAGAGATGGCAGAAAAACACATCTGTTCCCATCCCACCCCCCAAAAACCCAACCCCAACCCCAAGGAGTTGGGGAAAACACAGATTTGTTCACCGTGATGCAAACACACACTAGCAAGATTTCGCTAGCTTTGTAGGGATTGCATGGAGAGGTTTTACCTACCCAATTTATGTATACAAGTTGTTCCCCATTCTGGAAGAAGTGACTGTAGGAATTTGCCAGATGATCACATGTTGTCTCATGTGATCTTGTTGGTTTTGAGACTCTGGATTTTGAGACTCTAGAAAGAGTGCAGAAAAAAGCAACCAAGATGCTAAGGGGACTGGAGATTAAAACGTAGGAAGAACGGTTTCTGGAAATGGGTGTGTCTAGTTTAATGAAAAGAAGGACTAGGGGTGACATGATAGAAGTCTTCCGATATCTTGCCAAGAGAGAAGAGGGAGTCTGAAGGCAGGACAAGAAGCAATGGGTGGAAACTAACCAAGGAGTGAAGCAACCTAAGGAGAGATTTCCTGACAGTGAGAACAATTAACCAGTGGAACTGCTTGCTACCAGAATAATAGACTAAAAAGGTTGGAAGGGACTTTGAAGACAAAGAAGAGAGGGTCAAACTATTCTCCAAAGCACCTGAAAGTAGGGCAAGAAACAATGGGTGGAAACTCATCAAGGAGAAAACCAACCAAAGAAACAAGAAGAAATTTCCTGACGGGGAGAACAATTCACCAGTGGAACGGTTAATTGCCTCCAGAAGTTGAGGGTTCTCCAACACTCGGAAGTTTTTAAGAAGAGGTTAGACAGCCTTTTGTCTGAAGTGGTATAGGGCAGCGGTCACCAACTGGTGGCCCATGAACCACTGGTGGTCCGTGAGAAAATTTTAGTGGTCTGCAGAAAACTGATTTGCATTTTTTTTTATATTGCATTAAATCAGAGGTCCTCAAACTATGTCCCCTGGGGCGGATACGTGCAATGAATGTTTGCGTTGCTGCAGGGAGTCTCCTCGCTTTGGGGTCTTTTTGTGCAGGTCAGAGGGGGACAGAAATTGTGACTTGGGGTCTACTTCAGCCTTCTGGTGCAGGTCTTTGGGCAGAGGCTGGAGGGAGGGGGCACTGGTGGCGAAGACAGAGGGCCTCATTCCAGTGAGACTGATCATGGCCTGGACCTGGCTGACCATCTCAGCCCACTGAGCCTCCAGGTGCCGGGACCTGGCCTTGTACTCCCGCAGGTCTTCCCTCTGCTTGGAAAGCCTATGCTCCTAGTCCTCAGTGAAGTGCTTCTGCTGAGCCTCCTTCTTGGCCAGATCCAGTTGGAACTGAGCCAGCTGTTTTGCCAACTCTTTCTTGTGGGTGGCTGCCTAGCTCCAACAACTGCTTCCTGTTGGGGCCCTAAGGAGCCCGGGCGGAGAGGTGAGGAGTGGCTGGGAGGGGAGGGGCGAGGAGAGGTCAGCGAGGCACCCCTCGACGTGAGTGACATCGAGTTGGCCACACCCACCCAGTCACATGACCACCCAGCCACGCCTACCCAGCCGCTCATTAGGCAGCTCATATTAGTGGTCTGCGGGAATTTAAAATTACGAATTTAGCGGTTCCTGAGGTCCGAAAGGTTGGTGACCCCTGGTATAGGGTTTCCTGCCCAAGCAGAGGGTTGGACTAGAAGACCTCAAGGTCCCTTCCCATGCTGTTATTCCGTGTTTGCCTTCATCACAATTGAAAGGAAAAGGGGTGGCAAATTACTGTTTGTCTCGCGGTAATAAGGCCTGGATCTGTTAAGTCAAAAGAAGGGTAGAGACAAAACAAAATTTGAGGGAAACTGGTGATGAAGCCATGGTCTCTTCCCTGCTGAGTCACAGAAGGTTTGTGCGGGATCTGGGACCGGTTAAGAGAGCCGGGGTAGTGGCGGGATCAAGGCACAAGAGACACCTCGTGGCTGATTTCTCCAGATGTGGTTTGGCTATTAATTCTCCCAAGTCAAGATTGAGTAGGACTATGCAGTACTCCTGATTCCACCTTTAGGAGATGCTTTGGAGAACATGAGTCAATAGGAATGTGACTCTGGTCAGCAAGACATTAATACAGCTGCCATGAAGTCCTATGGTCACATTCTGACAGACAGCCTCCTTCAATTATCAAATCTGCTCCCTTGGCTCTCAGTCTCCTGAGACCTCCTGATTTGTCCCAAGCATGGTCCCATATCTACTGGGATCTTACTCTAATCAAGGAATTACCAACTCAGTGAACGACAGACTAATCAAGGAAGCACCAAGGAAGCACCAAGAACATGCCCAACAACACTCACAAGGCAAACCACTGTTATGCCCACCAACACTCACAAGGCAAGCCACTAGTAAACAGAGTCAATCTCACCCTTTCTAGCATTGATGATGTTCCCTAGTTGGGTCATGAAATGTCTGCAAAAGAGAAATAACTCAATAACAGAGCTGGAAGGAACCTTGGAGGTCTTTTAGTCCAAAGGTCTTCAAACATGGCAGCTTTAAGACTTGTGGACTTCAACTTCCAGAATTCCTGAGCTAACATGATTGGAGGAGGAATTCTGGGAGTTGAAGTCCACAGGTCTTAAAGCTGTCGAGTTTGAAGACCCCCTGTTCTAGTCCAAAAAACAACCAAGCTCAGAGGGAATCAAAGATTCCATAATCCTTCTTCTCCTCCTCTTTCTTCCACAAGCA
>NW_020769389.1:1430776-1445110 GCF_900518735.1 Pseudonaja textilis | reverse complement strand
GTGCATAAAATAAAAAATACATTCGTCAAGAGTCAAGGATCACAAGGTACAACACTTAATAATAGTCATGGGGAACAATAAGCAATCAAGTCATATTAGGAAAGAGTCAATATAAATCGTAAAGATACAAGCGACAAAGTTACAGTCCTACAGTCACAAGTGGGAGGGGATGGGTGATAAGGAGTGATGAGAAGATTAATAGTAAGAGTAATGCAGACTTTATAAATAGTTGGACAGTGTTGAGGAATTATTTTTTTTTAGCAGAGTGATGGCCTTTAGGGAAAAACTGTCCTTGTGTCTAGTTGTTCTGGTGTGCAGTGTTGAGGGAAGGAATTGAAACAGTTTATGCTCGGGATGTGATGAGTCTGTAGATATTTTCACAGCCATATTTTTGACTCGTGCAGTATACAGGTCCTCGATTGAAAGGGAAGGAAGGAAGGAAGGAAGATAAGGGAAGGAGGAAGTAAAGAAGGATAGGGGAAGGGAGGAAGATAGGGGAAGGAAGGGAGGAAGGCTGTCAAAATATGCTTTAAAATAGAGAGCAATGTCAAGAGATAAATTAATATACCAAAATGAATAATGCAAAAGAGGGGGCATGTAAATCTATACAATTTGCATAACGAGTCATAAATTGCAGTGTGCATAATTTATACAGCAGTTGTGCAAAAAGGCTGTCCATTTGTGGACATGGCAGAATTCAATCTGTCTTTTTGAGACCCAGTTTTTAAGCTCAGCCATCCAGGGCCTCCCATAAACATCGAATCCTGCCAAACATCATGTGCCAGGTTGCTTAGCTTGCAGGATGTCAGGAGCACAAGGAAATGGGATCCCAGGAATTTAGGCAAAGAAATGGTAAAAAGAAACATCTTATCTGCCAACCACCACAAGAATTAAAGTAAAAAAAACAAAACCCAAAACTTTACTGCAATGTGACTTCCGTTCCCCCCACCTTTCAAATGCTTTGCAAAGTCAGCTTGGTTGAAGGTGTCCAAGTATTTCCTCCTGCAGAAGTTAGACAACAAGTCTGAGCAGAAACAGATCTTTAAATGCAATTTGAATGATACATTGAAAAAACTAATTGGATACTGTACAAAACCAGCTCCTCACTTCAATCACTTCGATCGATCACTCAGAATTGAAGTGGAAGGGACCTTGGAGGTCTTCTAGTCCAACCCCTTGCTCAGGCAGTAGACTCTGTACCATTTCAGACAAATGGTTATCCAAACTCTTCTTAAAAGCTTCCAGTGTTGGAGCATCCACAACTTCTGGAGGCAAGTTGTTCCACTGATTCATTGTTCTAATTGTCAGGAAATTCCTCCTTAGCTCTAAGTTGCTTCTCTCCTTGATTAGTTTCCACCTGTTGCTTCTTGTCCTGCCTTCAAGTGCTTTGGAGAATAAGTTGAGCCCCACTTCTTTGTGGCAGCCCCTCAAATGTTGGAGGACTGCTATCATGTCTCCCTTAGTCCTTCTTTTCATTAAACAAGACATACCCAAATCCTGGGTTTTATGTTTTAGTCTCCAGGCCTTTCATCCAGTTTTTTGTCTGTTGCAAATATACCATGTTTCCCTGAAAATAAGACCCTTTCTTATATATATTTTTGCCATCAAAAAAAGGCACCAGGTCTTATTTTCGGGGGATGTCATCCACTGACTAATCTCACTTGCATGTGTCTCCCACCCACCGTCTCCTTTTTGCTCTCAGAGGCCTTCAGGAACTTCTTCTTCTGCAGCCGGCAAGGCTTTCTTGAAGGCCTCTGCAGTGGATAACAGAGCTCTGGATCAATCCAGAGCTTTGTTATGAGCTACAGAGGCCTTCAGGAAAGCTTTGCCAACCTTGCCGGCTGCCGAAGAAATGGGCCAGCAAGGCAGGTGTCGGGGTGTGCGAGGCCTAGCTACAACTATCCAAAGGTAAGTAGTAGGGCAGCTCCACGCCCCCATCCCCATCCTAGCTTAATTTTTACCCCTGCACTCTGGAGTGGATGGGATCTTAATCGGGGTTTATTTTGGAAGGTAGGGCTTATATTGGGCTCATGTGTAAAAAATCAAGCTAGGTGTTATGCCCCTGGTAGAGACTTACTCCGAGGGAGTGGAGGAACAGCCAACAGGGAGTGGAAGTGTGGCTCCAGGGGTGGTGGAGGAGGCTGGGGAAGGGCAGAACCCATCTGAGTAGTCAGAGGAGGACCCAGGTCCATCCCCTATCCATCCTAGGGCACGCAGGAAGGAGAGGATCGGGGAAAAATATGGTCTACTCGGGAAGAGAGGGCCATGATCCTCTTCATGGGTTGCAGGTGTGAGATCTTCATAAGAGTTTGGACCTGCGTGCTAACAAATGCTGGAGACAAATTAGTGTTTTATTCCTGGATGAGGTTTATCTTGGTTGGTGTTCTTCCAATGGACTATACCTGGTTATCTTCTTGAGGTTTGTAATTCATTATCCTGGTCTGTCATGGAACTTTCTTCAGTGCGGTTTGTTTTTGATTTTTGCTTCGTTATCTGCTCTTTGAATTTGAACTGTATTTCTTTCATTTGGAATGTTATTTTGAAAATAGTTTAATCTTCAACTGGGAACAATTGAACAGTGAAGCCAAGTTGAAGGCATTGAAGGACCTCTATTTACATTTTGGTTTTTGTTATATTTTTGATACACTCCAGGTCATCACACTAGGACTTACTTTCAGGGAAACAAGGTATGTTTATATATGGCATTGTTTTGGGGGAAGCTATCCAATTTATTGATTTATTTGTTCATTTGTTTGTTTATTTATTTATTTATTAGAATTTGTCAAACAAAACTGAGAACAAGAATAAAAAAAGAAAGAAAATACAATGACTGAGACGATAGGTACGTTAGGGCACCTATGCACACCCCCTCTACTGACCACTTATGTTGTTCTAATTCCCAAATTTTCAGCCTGCCAAAGGCTGGAGTCTGCCTGAATCAGAAATTCAGCTAGTTGTGCTTTGTTCATCTTTTGTTGTTGTTTTTGTAGGGTTTTCTCGTCCCTTCCTCCTTCCAGGTAGTATGAATTAACATAAATGAAATGTCAAGACTAGGAGAAATAGAATATCCGAAAGAAAAACTGCTGCTTGATATTAAAAAATAAAGCGTAAAGCTTTTTAATAGTACCCTGTTTCCCTGAAAGTACAACCTACCTTGAAAGTAAGCCCTAGCTTGGTTTTTACAGGTGCGCCCGATATAAGCCCTACCTCCCCAAAATAAGTCCTAATGAAGGATCCCACCCACTCCAGAGTGCACGGGTAAAAATTAAGCATGGGGGGGTGGAGGGGGGGTGGAGCTGCCCTACTACTGACCTTTAGACAGTTGTAAGCCAGGCCTCACATACCGCAACACCTGCCTTGCTGGCCCGTTTCTTCTGCAGCCAGCAAGGCTGGCAAGGCTTTCTTGAAGGCCTTTGTGGCTGATAACAAAGCTCCAGATCGATCTGGAGATGGGTTATCAGCTGCAGAGGCCTTCAGGAAAGCCTTGCCAGCCACAGAAGAAGACATTTTCACTTCAAATGGGTGCCAATTTTGAGCTATAATGAAACTAAATTATAGTTGATAATGCCCTTGATCCCATCCCATTGAGAAATGCCGGTAATAAAGTCATCATATCCCAAAACCAGTGTTTTCAAATGTCTCTCTTCCATGCTGAGATCTTTGGAGCCCACCGAAGTATTTTGTTCGGTTTAATATTTAATGGGATGGGGAGGAAATATCTGAGCTATATTCCAAACAGCAGACTTGGGGAGGTGAGTATTAGAGGGAGGCTTTAGACATATCGCTTTCGCTCTGTTCTTAGAAGACACCGTTTATTCTGTAAGATTTTTATACGTTATTACAGAAGGGAAATGCATCTTCACTTTCCCGCATAACAGAAAGATCCAAATATAGCTTTTCTGCCTGGAATCTGTGGGCTGGCTGAACAAATGCACGGTGGTTTTTTTTTTTTTTATAAAAGACTTGTGGAATTTAATACTAATGCAATTTTATCAAGAAGGGCCTGACCACTCAGCCCACAACAGCACAACCAGCACAAGCTGTGAAAAGGAATAACACTCGCCAAGCTGAAATAAACCAAATGTTAAAAAGTGATGCTATGTATGTGGCTATTTACCAAGCACATCTAAATTATACTAAAGTAACCAAAATATCTTTATAATTCCCCAGGCATGTCACAACTTTTGGACACCCCTAAGGTTTGAAAATTGAATGTTGAAAAATTTGACATGCAGCAAACCTCAGACATTACAAACAGATGATTACAATCAAATCATATCTAGAATACTGCATCCAGTTTTGGTCACCATACTGTAAAAAAAGATGTTGAGACTCTAGAAAAAGTGCAGAGAAGAGCAACCGGGATGATTAGGGGACTGGAGACTAAAACATATGAAGAATGGTTGTAGGAACTGGGCATGGCTAGTTTAGTTGAGAGAAGGACCAGGGGAGACAGGATAGCGGTCTTCCAATACTTGAGGGGCTGCATAGAGAGGAAGGGATCAACTTATTTTCCAAGGCACCTGAAGGCCAGACAAGGAATAATGGATGGAAACTGAATAAGGAGAGATTCAACCTGGAAATAAGGAGAAACTTCCTAATAGTGAGAGCAATTAATCAATGGAACAGTTTGCCACTAGAAGTTGTAGGTGCTCCAACACTGGAGGCTTTCAAGAAGAGATTGGGCTGCCATTTGTCAGAAATGGTGTAGGGTCTCCTGCTTGATCAGGGGTTGGACTAGATGACCTACAAGGTGCCTTCCAACTCTGTTAATCTGTTAAATGGCATCAGTGTAGCACACAAGCCAACTAAAACCCTACAAAACATCCTAATTAAACCAAAACACCTAGCAGTCTCAGAAGTAGCTCTCAAGAGGAGACTGGACTGCCATCTGACAGAAATGGTGCAGGGTCTCCTACTTGGGCAGGGGGTTGGACTAGATGACCTCCAAGGTCCCTTCCAACTCTGTTATTCTGAAAGAAAGAAAAAACAGGAGTAATCTACAATACACAGTGTAAAGAGTGTAACAGCCACAATGTATGAGAAGCAGAAGACCAGGGGAGCACGTCCATAAACACCTACTAACAGTCAGAAGACAAGATGAAAACTCCTTAATTGCACAACAGATAGACAGACTTCACCAACTATGAGCATCCTAGACCATGCCAAGTCCAAAAATGCTAGAGGATTCCTGGAAGCCTGGCACTCAAACAAATTGGCCATCAACAGACACATAGAGAACTACAACATCTACCTACCATTCAAAAGAGACAATCAAAAAGAGGAAACAGAAAGAAACCAAAACACCTCCTCACCAACATCCAGATGAACAGGGATTAACACCAAAATTAATACTAGACCAACAACCAAGTCATAAACAACAACCCAACAGCACATAGATCTCTACACTGCTTTGCAGTGCTTTACAGCCCTCTCTAAGCAGTTTACAAATGTCAGTCTATTGCCCCCAACAATCTGGGTTTTCATTTTACTGACCTGGGAAGGATGGAAAACTGAGTCAATCTTGAGGTGGTCAGGATCGAACTGCTGGCAGTGGGCAGAGCTAGCCTACAATATCCTATTCTAACCACTGTGCTACCATGGATTAAATGAGAAACTACCAACTCAGAAAACAAGCTAACCTTAAACAATAGCCATATCAAGCAAACACCAAGTACACTCCCACCAACACCAACAGGCCAAACCACTTGTATATAAACAGGAATTTTCTTGCACTGAAGATGTTACCTAGTAGGGTAATGAAATGTCTGCAAGAGAACCATCAAGCTCAAAGAGCATCAAGGACCCCCCACACTTGCCAAGGACTTAAAATATCTAGATAACTTACAAGGTCCTTTCCAACTCTGTTAATCTGTATCCGTATCGGTTTCTCTACATACACATACAAGTCAAATGGACAAGTTTTAAATTAGGGAGTAGAACTCCCAGATCAACACAATCACACATTTCAAACATGAGTACAGACCACCAGTCCCATCATCCGTCAACATCTGCCATGCAGAGGAGAAACAAACATTTTATGAATAACATGCCCCTCACTGGAGCACAAGCTAACCCCAGTCTACATTAACAAGTAAAAAGCTAACCGTTAAAATCACAGAAAAGCAATAAAATCAATACACACCTCGCTCTATTTATAGTCACAGTAAAATCTAGACTTATATGACTATTAAATCCTGAGCCCGTAAAGCTGAAACTCCCGCTGTCTAACTTTGGTGAGATTTACAAACCGAACCACATTTCCATCTCCCTTTAGTAACCGCCGTGCTCAACCTCCAAGCTTTCAGCGTTATATGAAATAAGCCAGCTTTCAAATCTGTCTTACATACACCCGAAGTCATGCAGAGCTGGAGAAGAGGAAGGAGAAAATTCTAGAATTAGGAAAGCGGATCGTGGAAAGCATATGAACTGGATGTCCAAAAAAAAAAAAAAGGAATGAAAAACAATCCGCTCTGTTGTTGGTCTTCAGATAGGCAGAAGGTCTTCAGGTGAAGTCTACAGAGTCCTCTGCAGAGAAGCATTGTAGTTCTGAATTACGGTTGGGTGGACATGTTCCTGATCCCGAAGTCCATCTTAACACAGAGGGCAGGTGTAGGGTGTGGAACTTCCCTGCCAAAGTGTGGTGGAATGTGGTCTGGATTCCCAGGAGGGTGGGGCTGCATTCCAGAGGACTGAGAGACAGCAAAGTTTACATAAAAATCTGTGGAGGTTCTCAGTCCTCCAGGTCCTGGTTGTCCCAGAGGTGCTTTTTCAGGAGGCAACTGGACTTTCTGGTTGTTCTTTGAAGACATTTGGCTTCTCATCCAAAGAAGCTCCTTCAGCTCTGACTGGATGGTGAGGAATGGAAGGATTTACATTCTTTTCAGACAGCTGGTCATTTGCATCCTTTTAGAGGATCATTGAGGCTACTTGGAGGTTTATCTGTGTCCTCAGGGTCACCTGAGTAGTGCAAATGGTTCTTGTAGTCTGCGATTTTTCCCTCTGGAAATCCGTTCCTACTCCTACACCATTCAAAGGGTGTTCATCCCAAATTGTAGGTGCTTTTTCAGGAGGCAACTGGACTTTCTTGCTTTTTTTCTTTTTGAAGACATTTCGCGTCTCATCAAAATCAAAACAAACCAAGGAAGTCCAGTTGCCTCCTGAAAAAGCACCTACAATTTGGGATGAACACCCTTCGAATGGCGTGGAGGTAGGAATGGATTTCAAGAGAATAAATTGCAGACTACAGGAACCAGGAGCACCACTCAGGTGACCCTGAGGACACAGATAAACCTCCAAGTGGCCTCAACGACCCTCTAAAATGATACAAATAACCAGCTGTCTGCAAGGAATATAAATCCTTCCATTCCTCACCATCCACTCAGAGCTGAAGAAGCTTCTTGGATGAGAAGTAAAACATCTTCAAAAGAAAAAACAAGAAAGTCCAGCTGCCTCCTGAAAAAGCACTTTGGGGAGAGCAGATAGAAACTGATCAAGGAGAGAACTGGACTGATTCGTCTCCACCCATTGTTTCTTGTCCTACCTTCAAGTGCTTTGGAGAATAGGTTGACCCCCTCTTCTTTGTGGCAGCCCCTCAAATATTGGAACTAGAACTCACTGTCTCCTGGTGATTGGCCCAATGTCACCCAGCTTTAGGTGGGACTAGAACTCCCATTCTCCGCTGTCAAACTTTATTTGGCTCAAAGTCCCTCAGCCAGTTTTCATGCCTAAGGCAAAACTAGAATTCACAGTCTCCTGGTTTCTAGGCCAACACCTTAACCACTACACCAAACTGCCTCTTGCTCTATAACTCCAGTGATCATCCTCAACCATGACAATATTCAATGGACAGCCATGGCAATGACTAGAGATCAGGCCATAGGTCAACAGCCTTGCTAAAGAGGTGAATCACAGAAAAGTCTTAACGATGTGTGGAGAATTGCAAATCGGAAGTCGCTTACCTTTAATTCGCAAGCGAAAAATATTGGATTGACTCCAAACCATAAGCAGGTCGGTGTTCGGCCTGCACATCAAATCAACATGTTGCTTCAGTGATGGTTTGTTGAGTAAACCCCAATTGACTCACATCACAGGGGACCAACTGCTAAACCAAGATTTGCGTGAGCAAAACCGACATAGCTTGTTCTTTCTTGTAGAGCTAGATAAATACCTTTTAAACAGTGGGGGGGTATGCTACCGGTTCAGACCGGTTCAGCTGAACCGGTAGTAAAAAAAAAAAAAAGCCTCCGACCATCAGCTGATAGGAAAAAGAAGAGAAAAGTGCAGGATTGGCCCGCCCACCTGACCCTGTGCTTTATCCTCTCAGCTGATGGTGCTGCAGGCCTCAGTTGGTGTAGGGAAAGCTGCATGTACATGTTAGGTGCGCCCATTAGGTGCATGCACACACACGCACTATCACCAAAACAGTAGTGGAACAGGTAGGATCCCACTGCTGCTTTTAAGATTTTTAGCCATTGACACACACACACACACACACACACACACACACACAAAACATGGATAAAACGAGTTAATCTAGCATGGCATGATCTGACATGGATTTGATCGCTAAGCTTAATAGTCCCTGGGAGTATTTAGCTTAAACGTGGGGAGAATGCAGGGTATTATTACATTCTGTCTCTCATTTATTTCTGAGTAAATAAGAAACAGGATGTAATAATAACTTAGCTGATAACAAGTAAGGCAAACAAGAATAACAAGCTCACTGTGGAAAATACCAGATGGGTAAATAATATAAATACAACAAAATTGCTTCTCTTTAAAGCAGCACCTCAATATAAGTCTACCTCTATACTTAATTCATATTTGTCCTACTCCAGAAGTCAATAGTAGACAGTGGTCAATAGTGGGGTCAATAGTAGACAGTCTAAGGTTAAAGTTTTGGGGGTTTGGGGAAGAAACCACAGAGTCAGGTAGAGTATTCCAGACATTGACCACTCTGTTGCTGAAGTCATATTTCCTGCAACCAAGTTTGGTGCAGTTAACCTTGAGTTTGTATCTATTGTGTGCTCTTGTATTGTTATGGTTGAAGCTGAAGTATTCATTGACAGGTAGGACATTGCAATGTATGATTTTATATACCATACTTAGATCAGACCGAAGGCAGCGTAGTTCTAGGTTTTCTAGGTCTAGAATTTCACGTCTGGTGGCACAAAGTATTCTGCAACGAGTAGAGGAGTGGAGAACTCTTCTTGTGAAATATTTCTGGACTTTCTCAACTGCGTTAATATCAGATACATAATGTGGATTCCAGACTGATGAGCTATATTCGAGTATTGGTCTAGCAAATGTTTTGTATGCTCTAGTTATTAGTGCAATATTAGCAGAGAAAAAGCTTCGTAGGATTAGGTTAACAACTCTTGATGCTTTTTTGGCTATGTAGTTACAGTGGGCTCTAGCACTTAGATCATTAGAGGTGAGTATTCCAAGGTCCTTTACAGTGCTTGGATCATCAACAAGATCTTGACTATTCAGCTTGTATTTTATTTTCTAATTATTATTTTTTGCCAATATGTAAGACAGAGCATTTATTTGTTGAGACTTGAAGTTGCCATTTGTTTGACCATTCTGATACATAGTCAAGGTCTTTTTGAAGGATAGCAGTATTGTCTGTGGTGTTGAACAGCTTTACATCATCAGCGAAAAGAACGCAGTTGCTCTTAATATGATCACAGAGGTCATTTATGTAGAGTATGAAGAGAGTTGGGTTTTTTTTTTTTTCCCAGGGTCTCTGGTCCGCGGGATTTAAAATTATGAGTTTGGTGGTCCCTGAGGTCCAAAAGGTTGGCAACCCCTGGTCTAGTGTAGTGACTAGGAAAGATATGATAGCAGTGATCCAATATTTGAGAGGGTCCCACAAAGATGAGGGGGTCAAACTATTTTCCAAAGCACCAAAAGGCAAAGCAAGAAACAATGGATGGAAACTAAACAAGGAGAGAAGCAATCTAGAACTAAGGATAAATTTCCTAACAATGAAAGTAATCAACCCATGGAACGGCTTGCCTTCAGAAGTTGTGGGTGCTCCATTACTGGAAGTTTTCAAGAAGAGATTGAACAACCATTTGTCTGAAATGATATCAACTCTTGAGCAACGAGCTGGGCTAGAAGACCTCCAAGGTCCCTTCCAACTCTATTAGTCCACATTCTATGGAATTCTGGGAATTGAAGTCCAAGGTCTTAACATTGCCAAGTTTGAAAAACTCCGTTCTGGTATTTAGTTGCTTTTGCTCAATTTCTTCTCTGTTTGAGTATTTATTTTGGCTTCCAGCTAATCCTTATATCAAACATTTTGATCTAATGTTTCCCAGTAGATCTCTTCATGACCGATGAAAGAAAATCAAAAGCATTCAGGCTTTGATAAATGGATATATTTGGGTCAATTTCTCTTTAAGCTTGTGTGGGAAGGAATCCGGTTAATTTTTTTTAAAAAAAATAAATACGTAAGAAAGTCTCACTTCTTTATTTGGAAGAGCAGGAGATGGATGAGGAGTCGCGGATGGTTCCTTCCTCCAGTTCTGTCATTTGAGGCTGAGTGGACATCTGGATTCCAGGTGGCTGGGTCTTCAGAACAGCTTCCCATCATTTCCAAAGAGTGTGCGCTTTGGGCCAGTTGCTCTGAGATATCCATCTACCTGCATATCTCCAGAGAAAACTCACCTGTTCAATGTACATGGCTGAAGTTGAAAAGCTAAACAGGGCAAAACGTAGCATACATTAGAACTTCTGTCTTCAAGAGTGCAGAGAAGAACAACCAGGACTAGAAGCAGTGGTGGGTTTCAAATAATCCCACCACCGGTTCACTGAAAATGTGAGCGTGCATGTGCAGCTTCAGCACATGTGTGCACACGCAGCTTATGTGCCTGCATGGGCAACTTCCACACAAGCGTGTGTGGGTGGACTTCTATGTATGCACCGGCAAGCAGCTTCCATGCATGCGTGGCGTCCACCACAGGGCGAGGCTTGACAGAGCAGACTTTGGGGGCCTGCTCCCCTCTGTCTCTGCTCTCCAGGACAGCGGCTGCTTTCTCCACACTTCTGGGAGAGCGTCTTGTGCAATTTAGCAGCTCTGAGCTGCCACTTTCATCTAAGTCCCATTCGGAAAGTGCTGCGGCACAGAGAAGCAGCAGCCATGTAGAACACTTCGACCTAAGGCGAAGGGTGAGCGGGGTAGCATGCTTACTTACCTTTGGTGAGCAGAGCGGGTGAGGCGCGGAGATTAGCTGGGCCGTGTGGTGAAGGCAAGTTATGTCGGGCGTGGTGGGGCGTGGCGTGGCGGGGTGGGCAGGGCCAGCTGGTGGTGTTGTGATTGATTCTATGAGAGAGCACTTCACACAGCACAGCACTGAAAGACCACCCTCAGTGTCAGCGCTGGTGAGCTGAGCTGGGTTTTTTTTTAGCTCAGCTGAGGCGCGGCAATCCACTCTACCACACGAATCAGCTGAGCTAAAAAAAGACAAGGGAATTTAGGACAGGAAAGAGTGAGGGCGGGGGCAGGTGGGTGGGGCCAGGCAGAGGTGGTATTTGCTGGTTCTCAGAACTACTCAAAGTTTCCGCTACCGGTATGCCAGAACCGGTCTGAACTGGCTGGAATATCACCTCTGGCTGGGAGCTGAACCAAATGATGGATGGCTAATTCAACTAGCCAGATCGGTTTAGTCTAATGAAGAGAAGACTTCGGGGGGACCTGATAGCATCTCCCAATCCTTGAAGGGTTGTCACCGAGAAGAGGGAACCAATTTCTTTCTCCAAAGCATCCAAGCTGTTTAATAAGACTCTGAAAATCCACCCTTGGGGTTTGTATAGCAGGGCCAGGGGTTTTACATTTAACTCACATTCCAGGACATTCTGGGACCCCTCGATCAACTCTCATTTTTAAGCATATTTTGATGTTTAATAATGTTTCTATTTTTATAATGATTGTTTTTGAATTGTTGTTACTATGAGAGAGAGAGGGAGAGAGAGAGAGAGAGGTGAGGGGATGGATGGATGGATGGATGGATGGATGGATGGATGGATGGATGGATGGATCTAGGGGAAGGAGTGGCAGAACCTGGAGTAGAGTTAAAAGAGGGATTAGCTTAGAATCCCTACATAGCCACAAACAGACTAAATCCAGCCTTCCGTTCATTCTGATGACCCTTATCTATCTCCTAGCAGGCACCAACCATTAGTTGAGATGATTCCTGTGCATAAGAACAGGAGTAGTAGCAATAAATCAATTTAACTGGGCCCTCACTGTGTGGACCTGACCTTTTGCGTCTGGTAAGAGATAGATAAATGGACAGATGAGATAGATAGACAGATGTTCTCCCAAAAAGAGCTCCTCTGACTCATGCCTTTTTTTACTTTGCCCGGGCCCTCAAAATTCACAATACTGGGATGACCTGGGGTGAGGCACAGAAGCAACACAGCCAGAGAACAGTTCTAACTCCCCTTTATTGCTCCAACTTTCTCCCAAACATCCCCACATTTATACTGCGAGTCACGGGAGCAAGGCTCTCACGTGCACCTCCAACAGCCTCTGGCTGCGAGTAGTCCAGCAAGCAAAGATAGCAAGGCAGCCACCAGTGAGTCCAGTGAGGCAGGCAAACTGGGCAAGGCCCACAAGACAAAGCACAGCCAAATCTAGATGTCGGTAACTGCGCACAAGGCTCTGCGGATTCAACGCTCGTTCCCAACCAACGCCCCTCCCAACGGTGTCTCCTTAAATCTCTTTCCCCCAGGTGAGCCATGTGAAGAGGGGCGGGGCACCCTCCTCCCGAGTTGTCAGGTTGCCCTGCAGTGAGCCTGCCTTCTCTCCATTCTTCATGCTCAGGGATTGGGGAGGGAGGTAATTGCGCATTGCCAAAGGTCCATCGCTTCTTTGCTACATCGCCTGCCCCATCCTCCACCCTTGCCTGGTCTTCCTGCACTGCCTCTCCCTCGCTGGTGATCTCCGAGGGACCCAGCACTGCCTCATCCTTCTCCTCCTTTTCCTCCAGTTGCTATTCCGTTGGCCCAAGCTCTCCCTCCTCCTCCTCCTCAGACTCAGGGTCCGACAGGACCATGAAAGATATGCTCACCTGCAATTCGGAGTCCATCTATGGCTCTCGTCTTAATCTCAGACCCTTCAGCTGTTGCCGAATCTTTTTCTCCCCTATCAACCAGAATCATTAATTCCTTTCCAATACAGCAATAAATGGTTGTCTAGGGTTCAAAATCGGCCCCAGGGTATCTCCTCAGTGAATATTGAACTTTCCGAAGTTGCGCGCAACCCTAAGAAGTCAGTTCCCAAATGTGGGGTGGAGTTAAAAGAGGGATTAGCCTAGAATATTGCTTTACATTGTGACTTTGCAGTGCCCATTGGGCAATGGGCCCTTCCTGGTCCCTCTTCCCCAATGCCTGTGCCAGGGCAGGGAAGGAAAAATATTCAAGATGGCAGCCATGGTGCCAAATATTCAAGATGGCAGCCATGGTGCCAATCTTCAAGATGGCAGCCATGGTGCCAATATTCAAGATGGCAGCCATGGTGCCAATATTCAAGAATGCAGAGAAGAGCAACCAGGATGATGAGGGGACTGGAGACTAAAACATATGAAGAACAGTTGCAGGAACTGGGCCTGGCTAGTCTAGTGAAGAGAAGGACCAGGGGAGACAGGAGAGCAGCCTTCCAGTATCTGAGGGGCTGCCCCAGAGAGGAAGGGGTCAAGCTATTTTCCAAGGCCAGACAAGGAATAATGGATGGAAACTGAACAAGGAGAGATTTAACCTGGAAATAAGGAGAAACTTTCTGACAATGAGAACAATCAACCAATGGAACAGAAGTTGCCCTCGGAAGTTGTGGGAGCTTCATCACTTGAGACCTTCAAGAAGAGATTGGACTCTCATTTGTCAGAAATGGTGCAGGGTCTCCTGCTTGGGCAGGGGGTTGGACTAGATGACCTATAAGGTCCCTTCCAACTCTGATTATCGGTTAAATCTGACAATGAAGTAAACTGAACTAAACTAAACTTCCTGTTTTGTTTTGTTTTTCTTTTTGAGAGAATAAATTCAAAGCTACTTTTATGCAAACTAAATTCAGTCATGTGTCTAACGCAGCCAGGCCCTGCACTTGGAAAGCGTGCAAATATTCCCTTTAAATGGCTCCATTTGACCAAAATAAGCACTCACTTGCTTAAAGCCGCACCAGCTGGCACCCTAGGCAAATATTTCCCTCTTAATTATCTCTCTTTTTTTTTCTTTTGCAGAAAAAGCTGGCGGACAAGAGTCAAAAAGCCACTCATTAGCATTGCAAAGACTACGTCTGTTGGGTGGTATCCTAAGCCTCTCCCCCCC
>NW_020769389.1:1382368-1396109 GCF_900518735.1 Pseudonaja textilis | reverse complement strand
CCCCCCCCCCCGCCCCCCCTTCCGCCCGGGCTTTGCACGCGGGAGGCGCGAGGCTGCGCTGGCTCCGGATTTGCAAAATAATCCTCATCCCTCATCATCCTACGGGGTAAGGCGGTCGTGGGGAAAGGATGCATTCCACCCATCCCCTCCTCTCCCACGCGTGGACGGGTCTGGGTGGGGGGAGAGAACCCCGGCTTTTCTTCTCTCTCTCCCCCCCCCCCCCACGAGAAGCGTGCATGGCTGGCCTTGCGCTGCTGCAAGACCGGGTGGGCGCCGCCTTGAGTTGCACGTGCAAGGCCGGGAAGAGGGGCTGCAAAACCCGGGGTGTCCCCGGGAAGAAGGCCGGGGAAGGTGAACTGGGTGGGGTGGGGGGGTTGCGGGGGGAGATTGCATGGATTGCGTGGTGGGTTTTGGGGAGATTGCATGGATTAACACGGTGGGGTTTTTTTTCGGGGGTGGGGTGGGGAGATGGCTTGGGCCTCGCCCTTCTGCGGGGGTCCGCGATCCTGGGGAATTTGCAAGCGGGGCCGGGCGGGGCAGGCTTGGTGCGGTTGCAAAAAAATAAATAAAAAATATAGCTTCCGCCCCACCGCCCTCTTTTCTTTCTACTCCCCCCTCCCCAAAACGCGATTGCACCGAAAGGCCTAACAAGGGGGGGGTATTTTTGCATTTGCAACGCGCCCGGTTGCTGGTTTTGCAATTTCTCCTGGAAATTCATCCTGGAGCGGCTCCCGGTTAGGAAAGTCTGAAAGAAGGGCGAGACCCCGAAGCCCGGGGAGGGGTGTGTGTGTGTGTGCAGCAAAGCCGGATTGCAGGGTCTCGTTTTGTGCACGTGTTAGTGCAAAAACCGGCGGCCCGAGGTTTGCAAAGAAGCCCGATCCCGAAGCCCATCGGGCTGAGCAGCAACCTCGGTTAAGAGTTTCTCTCCCCCGCCCCCGAAGCAGGATAAGCGTGCATTCAGACGAGACGTGAAACCCGAGATCTGAATCGGGATTTATTATTTTGCGTGGACATTCCCCCCCCCTTCCTTTCTTTGGCTTGCGCTGGGAACCTTGACCGCCGAATCAACTGGGGGTGAGGGGATGAGCTCGAAGAGGCTGGCAGGGAACAAGCCACCTTTAAGTCCACCCTGTTGTGTGAATGCATCCCGTTGCGTGTCAGGCGTTCTCCGAAACCAGGGGGAAATGGCCAGATGAAGGGATTGAAGGCTTGGGTCTAAATGAGCGGAGGGGTGTGCGCCTTATTGGTGGTTGGAAAAAAGCTGGTTGGGGTCTCCTGGTTTTTGAGGTTGGGTTAAGACGGAGCAGAATTTAGAAAGAAAGATGAATTAGAATAGTGCTAGAAGGGACCTTTGGAGGTATTCTAGTCCAACCCCCTTACTCAAGCAGGAGACCCTATATGCCAGGGGTCACCAACCTTTCGGACCTTGGGGACCACTAAATTCATAATTTTAAATCCCGCAGACGGCTATTAATATTTTTTTTTAAAAAAAAGATAAATTAGTGCAATTTTAAAAATGCAAATAATTTTTCTGTGGACCACCAAAATATTCTCACGGACCCGCCAGTTGGTGGCAGCTACTATATGCCATTTCAGACAAGTGGCTGTTAAAATCTCTTCTTAAAAGCCTCCAGTGATGGAACAACCACAATTTCTGAAGACAAGTCCTTCCACTGGTTAATTGTTCTCACTGTTCGGAAGTTGAGAAACTTCATTCTAGGTTGCTTCTCTCCTTGGTTGTCCCAAAGGTGCTTTTTTTCAAGGGGCAGTAACTGGACTTACTGGTTTTTCTTTGAAGACGCTTCACTTCTCATTCCAAGAAGCAGAGCTGAAGAAGTTTCTTGGATGAGAAGCAAAAGGTCTTCAAAGCAAAACCAGAAAGTCCAGTTGCCACCAGGACCGGGATGATGGAGAATCTCCATAGACACCTTTTCTTGCTTGATTAGTTTCCATCCATTGTTTCTTGTTTGCCTTCAAGTGGTTTGGAAAATAGCTTGACCCACTCCTCTCTGGGGCAGCCCCTCAAATTTTGGAAGACTGTTCTCCTGCCTCCCCTGGACCTTCTCTTCACTAGACTAGCCCTGCCCAGTTCCTGCAACCATTTTTCATATACTTTGGCCTCCAGTCCCCTAATCTTCCTGGTTGCTCTTCTCTGCACTTTTTCTAGAGTCTCAACATCTTTTTTTACCTTGTGGGGACCAAAAGTGGATGCAGTACTCTAAGTGTGGTCTTACTAAGGCTTTATAGAGTGGTATTCGGACCACCCTCAACCTCAAATAGTGGAATATTGCTATCATGTCCTTTGTAAGTCTTTCTTTTCTCTAAACTAGCCAAATCCAAATTTTGCAACAGTTCTTGGTATGTTTTTGTCTCCAGGCCTTTAATCGTCTTAGTTTTCTCTTCTCTGCTCTTTTTTCAAAGTCTCTCGACATCTTTTTTGTAATGTGTTGACCAAAAGTAGATGCAGTATTCCAGGTGTGGCTTTACTTAAAGGTATTAGAACTTTACATGATCTTAATTTTGTCTCTCTGTTTATGCAACCCAGGATTGTAATAGTTTTTTTTGGCTGCTGCTGCTGCTGCACACTGCTGGCTCATATTTTCTCTCTTAATTTGGAAAATTACTGATTTTGGGGAGGTGTGAGATAGACATGTACTGCAATTAAAAGGCCTTTAATCATCGTAGCTGTTCTCTGCACTTTTTCCAAGATGTATTTTTGTAAATGTGGTGACCCAAACTGGATGCAGTGTTCCAGGTGTGGTCCAACTACAGTTTTATTAAAAACCTTAGCCATTGCAATAGGTTGATTCAACAACTCGGGTGTGGTCTCAAACTTGCTTTGCATAGCAGCAAGTTTAATCTAAAATTCTTTTCCAAGCTTGGCCTGCTTTAAGATGGATGGACTTCCAACTCATAGAATCCTCCCAGCCAAGCATGGCTGTCTTGGGGAATTCTGGGAGTTGGAGTCCACCCATCTTAAGGTAGCCAGGGTTAGAAAACAGTGCTCTAAAACAGGGGTCTCCAACCTTGGCAGCTTTAAGACTTGTGGACTTCAACTCCCAGAATTCCTCAGCCAGCAAACCTGGCTGAGGAATTCTGGGAGTTGAAGTTCACAGGTCTTAAAGTTGCCAAGGTTGGAGACCCCTGCTGTAAAACATCCTTTTTCCCCCCACACTGCATGGTGTAATCAGACAGGAGAAGGCTGTGATTTTAAATGTTAACTTTCCAATTTTATACTTGGAGACTTTGCTAAATCCTCACGATTTCGCCTGCCTCCCCTGCGGCTGCATTTGATATAATTTGATTTAAGTTTGGTGCCCACTGTTGCACCACAGACAGCCTGGCACCTGCCTTGACAGTCTGACCTAGATATATATGTTGCAGAGCAAACACCAACGGCGTCAGCCCTTGCAAAAGAGGCCCGTAGTTACAACATGGCGTTGCGTACACTTTTGTCTGTGGCCTTTTGACATGTATGGAATGGAGCATGGGTCACGTACCTTTTTTTAATACATGAACGTTGCACTGGGTACCTTTTAATATAACGCGTTTCTTCAAAAATAAGACCCTGTCTTTTAATATTTTTTTTGCCATCAGGTCTTATTTTCGGGGGATGTCATCCACTGACTAACCTCACTTGCGTGCGTCTCCCCCAACCTCCTTTTTCCTGTCAGAGGCCTTCAAGAACTTCTTCGGCAGCTGGCAAGACTTTCCTGAAGGCCTCTGCAGTGGATAACAAGAGCTCTGGATCAATCATGTTATCAGCTACAGAGGCCTTCAGGAAAGCCTTGCCAGCTGCCGAAGAAATGGGCCGGCAAGCTGGCAAGGCAAGTGTCAGGGTGTGCGATCCCTGGCTACAACTGTCCAAAGGTAAGTAGTAGGGCAGCTCCACCCCGCTTCCCCACCCTAGCTTAATTTTTACCCATCCACTCTGGAGTGGGCGGGATCTTAATTGGGGCTTATTTGGGGGGTAGGGCTTATATTGGGTGCATGTGTAAAAATCAAGCTAGGACTTATTTTCGGGGCAGGTTGTATTTTCGGGGAAACGGTAGGAATGCACCAATTATATTCTTTGCATAATTGTACAGAAGGAAATTAAAACTTCCTTGGAGCTTTGCTCTTCTGCAGTTTTTCAGTCATTAAAAGAGATTTAGGACAGCCACACTCGGGGATCAAAGGCAGAACATTGCTTTCGCTATGTGTCGTCTTGGATTAAACATCTGTTCCACACCTGTAGTTATCCTGTGGCGCAGACAGGTGGTGTGTTTACAGCTCATGTGCTAAAGAGCCACTAAAACTGCACTCCACACGTAATCATCAAGTTACGGCCGTCATGGAGCTTGCCTAAAATGGTCAGCATCCATTGTGGTCGTAATCGAGTCACCCAAAGGGAGTGACCTAATTTGGGGAGCAATTTTTTGACGTGGTCGTTAAGCAATTCGATGGTTTGCTAAGAGATGATTGTGCAAAAAAAAGAAGTAGTATATGCTGGGTTGTTTTTTTTCTGCAGAACCGTCATAAAATGAGGTCACGGGGCTGCAGGATGATAGCCGTGGTCTTAGTAGCCACACTGCAGTCGTGAGGCCACGAAGGAGGGAATCCAACCGTCAGAAGTTTGGGTTGTAAGAGCCCTCAGGAGAGGTTGGTCGTAGGTTGAGGATTATCTATATATCACGGTTAATACTTGAGTTTTGCAAGAGCCTAAAATTTATGTCGTTAAGTGTGATGTGTTAAGTTAGTTAGCCCCATTTTACAACATTTCTTAGCACAGTTGTTAAGTGAATCACTGCCGGTTTTTAAGTTAGTCCGCCGGTTATTAAGTGAATCTGGCTTCTCAGAAGGTCGCAAAAGGGGGAAATGATGAAATGAAAAACATGACCTTGGGAAACAGCCAATGGTCATAACTATTAACAATAGCGTCTGGAGTTTTGATCAACGGGGACACCGCAATGGTCATAACTGTGAAAACGGTTCTGAGTCAGTTTTTTTTCCAGTGCCATTGTAAGTCGAGGGCATACCTGTATTTCAAGCCCTTCGGGTTTGAAACTTTACTTATTGGGCAGATTAAAAGTAAGCAAACACGGATCTATTCCACCTTATTTTTTTTTTAATGGATCCGTTCTCCGAGTTTGGAATGATAAATTAGCCGTTTAGGTTGCTCTGGGCCCGAATCTACATATATAAAAGCGAAACACCCCTCATACATCATCACAAAATCTCCAGAATCGTAAAGCCTACAAACCTGAAATTTGGCCCATATGTTCCTCTTGGCTTCTAGGTGCTCACTAAGAAAGAATTATTCAAAATTACTATCAGAGAGTTAGTATTTCCTATATTATTATTAACAGGCTCTGATGCTAAGGAGTTCTATTCCCCTTCTCCACCTGAAAAGAAATCTGTTCCAAATGCAAAACAAAACCAGAGGAGAGGAGTTCCAGTTTCACAACACCAAGCAGCTTTAGTGCAGAACAGTTGAGCTAAGCCACACCCAGGCTCCTTGCTGTCTCCCTTCTTGCTCACACAGCAAATACTGTTTCAGTTTCCAAACAGCCCTCAACTCATATACTGGCAGGACCCTAGCCAGATGAATACTGATGGATGCTGGTAGGCAGAGGCAGAATTTTTCTCCCTTATTTTCCTCCCCCAAAACTAAGGCCAACCACGTGGTTTCGTAGCGAAGCATGGGTATCGAGCTAGTGGTTTGTATAAAATTCTGAATTTGATAGTATTTAGTCCAATTCTTAGATCATACCTAAATTAAGAAAGAGGTATTAATCTGTGAGGTTCTTGATCTTGCCCTGTTGAATAGGAAGATCCATTATGTCCTTCAGCTTGTATGGTTAGTCCTTGAGTTACAACCATTCCTTTACTGACCGTTTGAAGTTACACCACTGAGAAAAGTGACTTATGAGCAGTTTTCACACAGTCATTGCATCCCTCTGGGTTGTGCGATCAAAATTCAAATGCTTGGCAACTGGCATGTACTTACGACGGTTACAGGATTGTGGGGATCATGTGACCTACACACAGAATCCATGGGGACGTCAGATTCACTTAACGACTTGAACAAGGGGCTGGGCTGGAAGACCTCGAAGATCGCTTCCAGATCTGTTCTATGTATGTTGTAATGTAACTGCTGCGGTGATTCCCTTAAGAACCGTGGCAAGGAAAGTTGCAAAACGGGGCAAAACCTCACTTAACAATAGAAAATGCTGGAAGGGACCTTGTAGGTCATCTAGTCCTACCCCCTGCCCAAGCAGGAGACACTACACCATTTCTGAAAAATGGCAGTCCAATCTCTTCTTGAAAGCTTCCAATAAGGAAACTTTCACAACTTCTGAAGGCAACTTCTGTTCCATGGGTTGACGGTTCTCACTGTCAGAAAGTTTCTCCTTATTTCCAGGTTCAATCTCTCCTCGTTCAGTTTCCATCCATTATTCCTTGTCTGGCCTGTAGGAGCTTTAGAAAATAGCTTGACCCCTTCCTCCCTGTGGCAGCCCCTCAAATATTGGAAGGCCGCTATCATGTCTCCCCTGGTCCTGCTCTTTAATAGACTAGCTAAGCCCAGTTCCCGCAACCGTTTGTTTTATGTTTTAGCTTCCAGTCCCCTCATCATCCTGGTTGCTTTTCTCTGTACTTTTTCTGGAGTCTCATCTTTTTTATAATGTGGTGACCAAAACTGGATGCAGGACTCTAGGTGTGGCCTTACTAAGGCTTTATAGAGTGGTATTAGTGCCTCCCTTGATCTCAATTGTATCCTTCTGTTAATGCAACCTAGGATTGCATTGGCTTTTTTGGCTGCTGCTGCACACAGCTGGCTCCTATTTAGCTGGTTGTCCACTAAGACTCCAAGATCCCTCTCCCAGTTACTGCTATCTTGGAGGCCATCTAACTATTGGCCAGCATCCTTTAAATTTTTTAAAAACCAGATATTGGACCCACTTCCTTTGTGAATCTTAAGGGTTAAAAAACTGTCTTTAAAAGGGTTATTTTTTAAAAAAAACCCAACACTACTTTAAAATGCCATAGCTTATTTTTCTTGGGAACTAAGGAGAAATTTCCTGACAGGGAAAACAATTAATCTGTGGGACAACTTGCCTCTAGAAGTTGTGAATGCTCCAACACTGGAAGTTTTTAAGAAGAAATTGGATACCCATTTGTCTGAAGTGGTGTACTGTTTCCTGCTTAGGCAGGGGGTTGGACTAGAAGACCTCTAAGGTCCCTTCCAATTCTGTTATTCTATTCTGTCTGGGCCCGGATATTAAATATTCGATTCAATTCTCTGCTTGGTGGGCTTTGGAAAACACAGCAAAGGGCCGCTGCTGAGTGCATTTCTGCAGAAAGCAGCAACAATGTGTAGAAATTGTGTAGCATTGTGTAGAAATCAACAATCTTAGGGTGAAGGTTGTTGCTTTCTAAAAAAAAAAAATCCGGTTCTCTGCATGCACGGGTGAAGGTAGGCTTAGGAAAGCAATGATGTCCAGAATCTAAGCAAGGCATTTGTTAAATTTGCTGCTCCCAAATTTATGGTCGTCTTTGCCATCGTTGTTAAGTGAATCGCTGCAGGTCTTAAGCGAATGTTATGGTCATTAAATGAGTCTGGTTTTCCCTGTTGACTTTGCTTGTCCAATACCTCCTCTGAAGGCCACAAACTACGTACTGCAAACATCACAAATACATCCATGTTGACAAGGGCATTGTGTTGGAGGCAGAGATGGGGCCGGGGCTATACGACAGTTATCAGCTGCCTTTGGAGTCAGAGATCATTGGGGCAGAAGAACAGCTGGAGCCTGTTCCCAGTGTGCACATGTACAGAGCTGTCAGAGGAAGGGAACAGTTAAGGGTCGACTCGGGAGTAAAGGCACAGGTGGATGGTGAATGGCCCCTCTCGTAGGGAATAAAGAGGAACAAAAGGGGAGTGGTGTTTGCAGGAGACAATTTGTTTAATTTGGGTGAAGATTTGTTCCTGACTCCTTGCCAGGTATTTTCTGTTACAGCATTGCGTTTTGAAGCTATTGGCCTGGCAACTCTACAAGCCTGATAAAGTCTGTGGTTGTAAAAGGCTGTTTACCTTGGCTTTGCTGGATGTGAATGATAGGAATTCACATTAGCCTCTAAATAAAAGGGGTTTTTTCAGGACGAGCAATCTGCTTCCTGATTTTGTGAAGCCTGGGTCAGAACAAGTGGGCGGATTTTGATCACGTGACTGTGGAGATATTGCAATGGTCGTAAGTGCAAGAACCGGTCATAAGTCACTTTTTTCCGTGCTGTGGTAACTTTGGTCACTAAATGAAGGTTTGTAAGTCAAGGGTTGCCTGTATACTGAGTCACGGTAGGTCCTGTTTCGGCTTAGGATAATAGTTGATACTTTGAATTGTGGCTAGTAAACTGATTGTGATTGGTGTGCCCAGGGAATTGTGACTTATTTATGCCACTTATTTATGAAACTACAATTTAATTCAGTGTAACGCCTGCAAAATTTGGGTGTGTGCTGTTCAACTTCCTCCAAGGGGTTTTGAATGCACAGTTCTGCAATTTACTGCATCAATTTTGGAAGAAAGATTAGTCTGCACGTTGGAAAGGCTGGTTCAAAATAGCGTGTTCAGTTTTCAGAGCATCAAACAATCTAAGTTTAATGTGAGCCTAGTTTCTCCATTGTGGAATGAAGATCCCACCCAGATGTCTCAACCAGTGAATTAAGTTGGAAATCGTAACGTAAACCTATCCGGAGGACACTTGTTTAATGATACAGTGATGGAACCAAGTTGGGTTGGCATCGAGAAGAATGGGAATGTAGAAACCCTCACATAATGCAAAAAACATTTTTTTATAAGAATTCAGATAATGTTTCAGCATTCCTGCATGACATTTTGTAAAATGTTGCCATTCTTATGCAAAATCTCATGATGTCATTTGGAAGATCTTACAGGAACTTGCTGAAATTTTGCAGTTTTACAAGATTTTAAAACAGGTTAATTTTGATTTGATTTGGGCTACTTTAACGATTCATCTCAGGGTTAAGATTAAATATAAACTAGGTTAATAAAAGGCATTTCCTTTCATTGTCCTGATATAAAAGTACAGTTAGTCCTTGACTCATGACCACAACGGCCAGAAGGAGCAGTTACCCTTGAAGAGAAAAAAATTATTGAGCAATTGATTATCTGCCATTAAATTGTGTGTGTCAACAAAAAACCCATAGAGAGATTTTCTCCTGGAAAAATTGGTGATAACATTGAACACCTTCACTATCCTCCACATAAGAAGGTATGAATGTCGCAGAAATGTCTTAAAAGGAGGATAGAGTTTTTATGGAGTACTAGCTGGATACCTGTGGTATGCTACAAAACTATGTGGTCGGGCTTTGTTTTTGGGGAGGAAAATAAGGGGGGGGGAATTGTGCCTCTGCTTACCAGCATCCATCGGTATTCATCTGGCTAGTGTCCTGTCAGTGTGTGAGAGAATTGAGGGCTGCTTGGAAACTGAAACAGTATTTGCTGTGTGAGCAAGAAGGGAGACAGCAAGGAGCCTGGGTGTGGTTTAGCTCAACTGTACTAAAGCAGGTTGCTGATCTGAGACTGAAACTCCTCTACTTGTGTTTTGCACTTGGAACAGATTTCTTTTTAGATGGGGAGAGAGAGTAGAACTCCTTAGCATCAGAGCGTGTTAATAATAATAATAATATAGGAAATACTAATGCTCTGATGGTCATTTTGAAAAATCCTTTCTTCGTGAGCACCTAGAAGCCAAGGGGAACTTATGTACCAAATTTCAAGTTTGTAGGCTTTACAGTTCTGGAGATTTTGTGATGATGCATGAGTGGTCTTTCGCTTTTATTAGAAGAAAAATGTGTAGGGTCCGAGCAATTCAACCAGGCAGCATGATGACCTTGGAGACATGGTGTCTTTCTTGATGAAAATCTCCAGATGTTTTCCCTTAGGTTGGATATCTTATAGATCACAGGATATTTTATAGATCATCTCTTCCCCATCTCAGATTCCATTTAACATGGGAATTGCCCTGTGGGTACCCATATGTCTGCAATGCTGGTCACGTTTCACTGAGGGCATCTCTGGATTTTAATCGAGGCTTCCATGTAGAAGAATGCTGAGTGGGAAGGAAAACGTCCCTCAAGGTCCAGCAGCCCACATGGTTTTTAGCACAAATCTTGCAGCTAGATCACAGTGCTTGGAAGATAAAAGAGTGAAGAAGCTTGTCAAATGACGCACGTCAGACCCTGAGCTGTCATATCAGGATCTAACAACATGACATTTTATTACCTATTGTTGGAAGAATGATCTTTTTGGGTTCAGTTCCAAGTAGGGAAAAAGACACTGGAAACATGGAGGCTGTTTGGAAAGATGGTTTAATGGTGGACAGAATCACATGCCTTGGAGCTCCAAAGAAGGAAGGTCAAGGGAGAAGGAAGGGCTGAGATGTTGAGAGTGCCTGGATTTTATACCCTCTGTTGGGATTTGAATTTGAGCTTGTATTCTGATTGGCTGCCTGACTCCCATGAGGCCATGCAGGGGCAACTCTGTAGGCTGTCCTGAACCCCAGGCTTGGTTGAGCCTTGCTGGATGATGATGTAACGAAAGGGCTTTGGGCAATTCCTATAGCTCTACCTGGAGATCTTTGTTATGTAAAATAGACTAATCTAGGCCAGAGTTAATGGTCCATTAGCAAAGAGGGTGGGGTGAGTTTCTACTTCTGAGGTGAGTTTCTACTCTTTTTAGGGGAAATATTCTGCTTTTTAAATATTTCCTAGGATATTTCATTTTTCTAGGAGAGGGGTGGGTGATAACTTCCTACCCTATCCAACAAAATGAGATTTGATGTCGAGAAAAACAAGGTGTCACACTTAGGGAGGAAAAGCCCTATGGACAGGTACAGAGGAGGTGAAATTTGGCTTAATAGCAGTAACGGTGAGAGGGATCTTGGAGTCCTAGTGGACAATCACTTAAATATGAGTCAGTAGTGTGCGGCGGCAGCCAAAAAAGCCAATGCAATCCTAGGTTGCATTAACAGACGGATAGAATCAAGACCACGTAAAGTGTTAGTACCACTTTATAAGGCCTTGGTAAGACCAGAATACTGCATCCAGATTTGGTCACCATGGTTTTAAAAAAATGACAAGACTTTGGGAAGAGCAATTGGATGATTAGGGGGCTGAAGGTTAAAACGCATGAAGAACGGTTGCAGGAATTGGTTACAACTAGTTTGATGAAGAGAAGGACCAGGGGAGACAGGATAGCAGTCTTCCAATATTTGAGGGTCTGCCCCACAGAGAGGAGGGAGTCAACTTATTTTGCAAAGCACCACAAGGAAAAACAAGAAACAGTGGGTGGAAACTAACCAAGGAAAGACGCAACCAAAACCTAAGGAGAAATTTCCTGACAGTGAGAATAATTAGCCAATGGAACAAGTTGCTTCCAGAAATTATGGGTGCTTCATCACTGGAGGCTTTTAAGAAGAGATTGAATAAACATTTGTCTGAAGTGGTGTAGGGTATCCTGCCAAAGCAGGGGGTTGGACTAGAAGACCTCCAAGGCCCCTTCCAGCTCTATTCCGAATGAATGCCTCCTCTAAATTTCATTTTTTATATGGATATCCTTTGGTATATCCCGCTGTGCTGACCAGGGAAGTGAGTCTTTAATCCATTTCAAAGGTTTTATTATCAGAGGTCTTTTCTTTCGAATGGGAGGAGTAGGTTTCTTTACCTATTAAACAGAGCTTCCAAATCTTCCTTAGCGGGGCCAGGAAAATGCCAATTTCAAAAGCAACGCTGCCAACTTCGTCAAGTTGGGACTCCCTAGCGGTGGTAGAAAATGGGTAAGAGTGACCTTCGATCCCAATTAACAACGTTCTGCGCTTCCCATCTTCAAAAACAGCCTTTGTGCCTTTTGAACGTTCCGTCCTGTAAATGTAGATTTGGGTTCTTCCAGAGTCTGGGAAGGGGAGAAAAATCTTATGAATTACTTGGCAAAACTCAAGACTGGAATTCCTGGTGCAAAGCTCCGAGGGAGGGAGAACAGAGTTGCTTTTGTGGGACGGGAGGCGAGCTGGCAACGGCCCCGTGAATCTGAAGTTCTTGAGAAGGTGACCTCCGCACATCAACTCCATCCCCCACACTGGTGGGCAGGAGATCTCTGCAAGATGGCGGCGGGCCAAACGTCCACCTTCCTTCCCTCTTCTCTTTACTCTCCGAAAGTTTGCACACGTGTCTTGTCTGCTCCCTCTTGATTTCCTTCCGATTTCTGGGTTCGTTTTGTCTTGAAGGAACCTCGCAAAGAGAAGTTGTCTTCACCAGCTGGTTCGGTTTTAGCAGAAATAACCAAATCAGGGGCGTGATCCTTTTTAGTGGAAGTCCTGTTGAGTTCCACAAAGGCAATAAATCCCATTGAAATATAGAGTCGCAGAGTTGGAGGTCTTCTGGTCCACCGAAGCAGGAGAGACCCAAAACCAGTAATGGTGAACCTTTCTGGCACGGAGTGCCCAAACCGAAATGCGCACCTGTGGCAGAACCCCGGGAACCAAAGACCAGCTGGCTGGTGTGCGTGCTGGCCAGGAGCGCTGGGAACCTGAAGACCAGCTGGCCAGCACGCGCAGGCACACCGGCCAACTGGTCTTTGGGTTTCCGGCGTGCGTGAATATCAGTTGGCCATTGCGCATGTGCACGCCAGAAACCAAAACAGCAGAGAGGGCTCTGCATGCCACATCGGTCTGTCTATCTGCCTGCCTATCCTGTCTGTCTGTCAGTCATGTATCTTCTTAAAAGCCTCCAGGGATGAAGCGCCCACAACTTCTGGAGGCAGGCTGTTCCACTGGTTAATTCTCCTTCCTCACGATCAGGAAATTTCTAATTAGTTCCAGGTTGCTTTTCTCTTTGATTAGTTTCCATCCATTGTTTCTTGTCTTGCCTTCTGTCTTGCCTTTTTGTCTGTCTGTCTGTGTATGTATATATATGTGCGTGAGTTTATATGTATATACTGTACATATGTGTATATACATACACACAATAATTAGACAATATGCAGAAAGTTGGATTAGTAAAATCATACTTTTGTGAGATTATGTATGTGTATATGTGTGTGTGTGTGTGTGTGTGTGTTTGCGTATATGTATGTATGCATGTATGTATTCTTATATTCTATATAAAAGCCAAATACCTCTCATGTATCATCACAAAATCTCCAGAACCAAAAAGCCTACAAACTTGAGATTTGCCAGGTATATTCCTCTTGGCTTCTAGGTGCTCACTAAGAAAGGATTTTTTGAAATGACCAACAGAGCATTAGAATTTCCTACATCATCATCATCATCATTATTATTATTATTATTATTATTAACACGCTCTGATGCTAAGGAGTTCTACTCCCCCTCCCGGCCTGAAAAGAAATCTGTTTCAAATGCAAAACACAAGCAGAGGAGAGGAGTTTCCGTTTTAGTTTCACAGCACCAAGCAGCTTTAGTGCAGAACAGATGAGCTAAGCCACGCCGAGGCTCCTTTCTGTCTCCTTGCTCACACAGCAAATACTGTTTCACTTTCCAAACAGCCCTCAACTCTCTCACACTAACAGAACGCTAGCCAGATGAATACCGATGGATGCTTGTAGGCAGAGACAGATTTTTTTTTTCCTCTTTATTTTTCTCCCCCCAAAACTAAGCCCAATCACATAGTTTTGTAGCGAAGCACGGGGTATCCAGCTTTTCTATATAGAATAGAATTGGGATAGGATAG
>NW_020769389.1:1355449-1377368 GCF_900518735.1 Pseudonaja textilis | reverse complement strand
ATGTTTTGTTCTAGCAAACGAAAATCTGGTTTCGATCTTGGTCCAGAATTGGTATTCAGCAGGTTCTGACTGGTTCTGGAGAACCGGTAGTGGAAATTTTGAGTAGTTCAAAGAACCAGCAAATACCACCTCTGACTGGTCCCGCCCCCATCTATTCTCCACCTCCCAAGTCCCAGCGGATTGGCTGGGTCTTCTTTGGTTGCCCTGCATAGGAGAACAGAGCTGGAAAGCAGGTTAGTGGAGAGGGAATGGGGATTTTATAGTATCCTTCCTCTACCACACCCACCAACCCATGCCACGCCCACAGGACTAGTAGTAAAAAAAAAAAATGAATCCCATCACTGTCTTGGCCATATGTCAAGGACTACCTGTTACAATTAGAAATGATTTGGTTAATCGTGGGCCCGAAGTCTTTTCTTTCCTGTCCTTTATATAAATTGGTATATTCATTCTAAAAAAAGTCTTTGAAAGATTTTGCTGTCCATACAAGTCTTATTTTTCTCTTGAAACTTGGTTATTGTTTTCTCAGCTTGTAGGCCAACCATCTCCCTGATTTGTTTGCAAAAAAAGCATTTGTTTGAAAAAAGCATTGTTTTGCCTATTTATTTTCAATATTTGAAACAGTCAGCTAAGAAATTTGTTGTTGCAATCATTTTAGTTGATCAAGTTTGTTAGCATCTTCTGGTGAATTCTGGACTTCCTTCCCCTTCTGTTTAATTTCTTGTAGAACATTTTTCTTTTCGTCCACGTTCCTCTTAAATGCTGAATTGTATTGTATATAATGTCCTCGTATCACAGTGGCCTTACGAGCATTCCAAACTCTTGTCAAATTGGTTCCCTTACCTAAATAATTATTAAAATAGCTTGACCCCTTCCTCCCTGTGGCAGCCCCTCAAATATTGGAAGACCGTTATCATGTCTCCCCTGGTCTTTCTCTTCACTAGACTAGCCAAGCCCAGTTCCTGCAACCATTCATTGTATGTTTTATCCTCCAGTCCCCTAATCATCCTGGTTGTTCTTCTCTGTACTTTTTCCAGAGTCTCAACATCTAGGTGTGGCCTTACTAAGGCTTTATAGAGTGGTATTAGTACCTCCCTTGATCTTGATTGTATCTCTCCGTTAATACAGTTTAGGATTGCATTAGCTTTTTTGGCTGCTGCTGCACACTGCTGGCTCATATTTAGCTGGTTGTCCACTAAGACTCCAAGATCCCTTTCACAGTTACTGCTATTGAGCCTGGTTTCACCAAGTCTATATGTGTCCTTTTGATTTTTCTTGCCTAAGTGTAAGATTTTACTTTTCTCTCCATTGAATTTCAGTCTTGGAGTACCTGCTTGCGTTCTTTAACAATCTGTGGTCTCTGCAAAATGAACTAATTTAATCTCCATTTCTTTCTTTCCTAACTGACCCAGTTGGTGGGATTGGCAACTGTGCTTGGAACTCTTACTGGAATTCCTGTAAAAACGTAAGCATCCGGCAAAATAATTCAGGTGTGCGTTGCATCGTGTATGAGTTGCAGGCAAGGAGCGGGTATGAAATTTGCAGATTTGCTGTAAAAGTGTTAAGAAAGACCCTCTCACCAACGCCTACCATGTTAGAAGATCAAAGGTAGATTGTGTGGATGCAGTCACGAACCTCCTCCAGTTCCTTTCGTTATGGAGAAGGGTGCTTTGAGATATTTCTAAGACGTCACAGGTCCTGTGAAGTTCCCATCTTCCTGAGATCAAAGAAACGGGCCTCTTTCCAAGCAGCGGTTTAAAAAGATCTAACTGGCATTGATTTCTAAGTGATCTTAGGACAAAAGAACTGAATCTCTCCTCCTGGAAATAACGAGATTTCAAATTGCTTTAGTCGTGAGTACCCACGATCCCTATTTACATTTTCTGCAGGGTTAGTCATGCTGAAGAAAATATTCATTTACAGTCAGTCCTGAATTACAACCACAATTGAGTCCAAAATGTCTGTTGCTAAGCAAGAGAGTTGTGAGTTTTACGACCTTGCCACATTTTTTTAAGGGAATAGGTTCAGCGGATAAATTACCGTATTTGTTGCTGTATAAGAAGCTCTGGACCATAAGACACACATTAGCTTTAGAGGAGGAAAGCAGGGGAGGGCGGAATCTGTCTCTGCTCCCAGCATCCATCTGGTATTTATCCTGCAGCAAACGCTGGTAGTTGGTTGTTGTGGCTGTTGTGGCCTGCTGGTAGCCTGCGGAGACAGCACAAGAGTCGGACAGTGTGGAGGAACATGGGCCAATCTGGGAGTCTGGGGGGGGGAGACTCGGACGAGAGTCCTGCATCCGATACAGAGATGGGGCCAGGGCCATCTGGGAGTTATGCGACGACTCTGGAGCCTCCAGAATCTGACAGCAGCGAGGCAGAGGAACAAGGGGAGCCTGTTCCCAGTGCGCGCAGGCGCAGAGCTGCCAGAAGGCAAGAACAGTTCAGACAAAAGGGGCAACTTGGGAGTAAAGCTTGAAGGTGATTGTTCCTCGCATAAGACATAAAGGAGGAGCAAAGGGACAGGAACCATCGCAGGAAGCAACTTTGTTCGCTCTGTTCGGATTAAACCTTGAAGCTCTCTGTGGACTTTGTACTCCACTTGACTTGTTTCAGTTAATTTGGCACTTTAGTTGTTGGCAGCAATTCAAAGAAGATAAAGGTGGGTGCTTATCTTGAGAGACTGTTTTGGGACTCATTACGGGCTGGGAATGAACATAATTCCCAGCCGTTGAAATAAAAAGAGGGTTGTTTGGACTAAGTGTGTGTATAATTACAGTCTCAGGAAGCCTTGGTCAGAACACTGGTCAGCTTCAGCATATTATTGCAGCCTCAGCATGTGGTTCGTCAGGGCTCCGCTCCATTGCACCCACCACTGGTCAACTGAGCTGAGCTGCCACCGGCGGGGAACACTGGAGCCTTCGCTGCCAAGCAGCTGATTGGTGGTTGGATCAGCCTCCTGGAATTCTGTTGGTCAGCTGTTCTATGTGGCGGGGATCAGAATACGGCTTATTGCCACCAGTTTGCTGCCGCCGGCTATTTGGTGTCGACCGATCACTGCTGCCCGTTCAATGGTAAACGGGCAGCAGCAATAGGCAGTGACTGGTGATCTTCGCCGTCTAGAACAGCTGATTGTTGGTATCGTGGGAGGCCGATCCAACCGCCAATCAGCTGCTTGGCAGCAAAGGCTCCAGCGTTCCCCGGCAGCAGCGCACCAGCCCCCCTCCCTCCCACCGCAATATTCGCTCTTTAAGACGCACAGACATTTTCACCCACTTTTTTGGGGGGAGTGTGTCTTATAGTGTGAAAAATACAGTAGTAACCACGTTAAGTGAATCTGGCTTCCCCATTGACTTGTCTTCAGAATGGATCACGTGACCTTGGGAAACAGCAATGGTCATAAATGTGAACCAGTTGCCAAGCATCTGAATTTTGATCGCATCGTCACAGTTAGAGTGGGTCAAATTTTTCAACTTTTCACCTTCCAAACATCAGGGGTGCTCAAAAGGTTCTGACATACTTTGTGGATTGTAAAGATATTTGGGTTAAACTATAATGTAATTTACTCATGCTTGGTAAGTAACTACATATACATAGTAACTTTTTAACATTTAGTTTCATTTGGGGATGCTACAACCGTTGTAACTGAAAAACGGTCATAAGTCTCATTTTTCAGTGCCATTGTAACTTTGAATGGTTACTGAACAAACTGTTGTAAGTTGAGAATTACCTATATTTGATTTATTTACCATGCCTCTTCCAACTCTGTTATTCTGTTATATTGATGACCGTGTCTCACACTTATGACTCATGTTCATGAGATCAATATTCAAACATGGCAGCTGACTCAGATTTATGACTGTTGTAGTATCCCCAGGATCGTGTAAACCCTCTTTTTGCAACCTTCCAATAAGCCTAGTCAACGGGGAAATCAGATTTACTTATCAACTGTGTTATTAACTTAACACCTGTAGCAATTCCCTGAACAACCAGGGCAAGAAAGTTCATAAAATGGGGCAACACTCACTTAGTGACGGGAGTGTTGGGCTCCACTGGTCATAAGTCGAGGACTGCCTGTAAAATAATCCAGTTGATTTTGGGGACGAGAACCGCAGTGGTAAAATGCTACCGGTTAGGCCCGGTTTGGCCCAACCGGTAGCAAAAATTGCTATCGGTTTGGCCCAACCAGTAGTAAAAAAAAGCTCTGATGATCAGCTGTGAGGAGAAAGAAGGGGAAAGCTCAGGATCGGCCCTCCCACTCGCCCTTTTTTCTGTTCTTTATCCTCTCAGTGTCAACTCATAAAATATTTCTATGGTCTTTTTAGCGTTGCCAGCGGGAAGGCGGGGGGGGAGAGCAGCGAGCAGCTCGCATTCCATAAATGTTTTCAAAGATAGTTTCTAGGTGATGGAAGTTTCTGCCGCAACAAAATCAAACTGGAGAGTATGATTGATGACTCTTGGCTATGGATGTGTCCCATTGGAGAATATGAATTATAATGCACCCAGCGGATGGGCGGGAAACCAGGGTCAAGGCTGACAATGAATCACCCTTGTCTCAGAGTCAGCTACACCCAGGCAGCGCCAGCATGTTTACTCCTAATAAATCATCTTTTAAGTTTTGGAAGTTCGGCTAGAGACTCATGATTGAAATGGGGGTGACTGCTGGAGCCCTGACACCCAGCTGATCGGCATGGCAGAGCCTCAGCTGGTGGTTTGGAAAGCTGCGTGTGCACGATCAACGAACTGGTTAGGGAAACTGATAAAATCCCACCCCTGGAGCGGAGATGGAACCGCTGACTCTTCAAAGAGATTCATGGTCTGTTTGTCTTTGGTTACTCGAGCTTCGTCTTGTCGGAGTGAATCTCTGCAGGGCATTTGGTAAACATGGTTTCAAATGACAGCTCCAATTTCTTTCGCAGGGATTTGTAAACCGTGATCAGCTGCCGTAGGAGTGACACCTGCAAAAACCCATTTTTTTTTGCATGACTCACAAAATCCAACGCCTGAGTATGTGAATAGTGAAACCTCACTTTGTCAACCCAGGAGGCTGTTTATCCCGACACAAAGACCAATTCAATTCATTTCTTTATGTTACGTCTGCGCGTACCAATTTACTTTTGATTGCTGTCTTGTGATTCACGCATTACGCTAAGTTGTTATTTGCTTTATTGGGATTTATTGAATGATATAGTCACTACAGATTAAAAAGAGTTGGAAGGGACCTCGTAGGTCATCTAGTCCAAGCCCCTGCCCAAGTAAGGAAACCCGACATCATTTCTGACAAATGGCAGTCCAGTCTCTTCTTGAAAGCCTCCAGTGATGAAGCTCCCACAACTTCCGAAGGCAACTTCTGTTCTGTAGGTTGATTGTCCTCACTTTCAGAAAATTTCTCCTTATTTCTATGTTGAATCCATCCATTATTCCTTGTTTGGCGTTTGGGTGCTTTGGAAAATAGCTTGACCCCCTTCCTCCTCTCTGTGGCAGCCCCTCAAATATTGGAAGGCTGCTATCATGTCTCCCCTGGTCCTTCTCTTCCCTAGACTAGCCAGGCCCAGTTCCTGCAACCGTTCATCGTATGTTTTTTTCGCCTGTCCCCTAATCATCTTGGTTGCTCTTCTCTGCACCTTTTCTAGAGTTTATGCAGTTAGTTTAGAAACTGTCATTGGATGATTCATGAATCAGACTAGTCTTGGGGTTATTTTCCCACTTTGGAATGAGGTGTCAAATTTGATGGGGTCTTTTATACCCTTTTTTTTTCTTTTTAATCAGTGATGGCATTAGAAAAATAACTATTGCTTTGCTGAGTATATTATCATACAGTTGGAAGAACTCTTTTAGAGCATCAAGCCAATCATCTAATAAGTTGCAGGTATCCAAATTGAGCAATAGAAGAAAATGTTTGCTGATGTGGTATTTGAATATTTGATAGCACCGAGTACATAATTTGGTAATGAAACATCTGCGAGAAAACAGCCAAGGACAGGATCCCACAAATCCAAATTCTCTCACTGTATTTCAATCAGGAAGTATTAATGACTACTCCTTAGGTGTGTTTTTATCTACTGTGCCTCATCTTAAACATCATCCTATCCAACCCACATTTAAATAACTTGTTGTTCAGAATATCTTAAGATGCCTGGCTAAAATCGAGCTATATTACACCTACAGTGTTCCCATAATCAACTAAGTCAGCTGATCAGCCTGGCATTCCATGATAACCTCTGATAATTTACTGCTGTTGTCAGGAAGAACACAAAGATCAGGGCTCCAATAATACATGCCCATTCAAATCATAAGTCTCTAGCCACATCTCTCCGAGTAAAAAAAAAGATTTATTAGGAGTGAACATGTCGGCGTTACCTGGGTGCAGCCAACACTAAAATACATCATTCATTTCCTCCTTGACCCTGGTCTTCTCCCCACCTCCTGGAAGTATATTCTCCAATGGGACACATCCATAGCCAAGAGTGTTCAAACATGCTCTCCAGTAATAATCTTGTGCGCCAACAACTTCGGCTGCCTAGCAGTTATCTGAAGCATTTAAGAAATGCATTATTTTCCCCACTCTCTTTCTGCTGGCATCTAAAAAGATCAAAGAAGTATTTTTTAGTTGACAGATATATACAGGTAGTCCTCGATTTACAAATTCATTTAGTGACCATTCAAAGTTACAACGGCACTGAAAAAAGCGACTTACGACCGTTTTTCACAGTTACAACCTTTGCAACATCCCCATGATCATGTGATCAGAATTCAGATTCTTGGCAATTGGTGCATACTTACGACCGTTGCTGTTTTCCAAGGTCATGTGATTCCCAAAGTCGATGGGAAAGCCAGGTTCACTTAACAACCGGGTTTGCTAACTTTATCAACTGCAGTGATTCACATAACAACCAGGGCAAGGAAGGTCATAAAATGGGGCAAAACTCACTTAACAAATGTCTCACTTCATGGCAGAACTGTTGAGCTCAGTTACCGTCGTAAACTGAGGACTAACTGTATTTGCGTATCATTTTCAAAAAAGAATGTTACCTTTTAAGCCAGTACCTAATTCTTAACTCAAGAATTACTTACTATAGAACCTAGAATAATAGTGTTGAAAGGGATCTTGGAGATCTTCTAGCCTACCCCCCTGCTCTTGCAGGAGACCCTATACCCTTTCAGACAATTGGTTATCCAATCTCTTAAAATCCACCAGTAATGACGCACCCACAGCTTCTAGATACAGGAAGTCCTCAATTAATGACTGCTCCTTTCAGCGACCATTCAGTTACGGCGGTGCTGAATGAGTAACATTTACAACCAGTCCTTGGAGTTGTAACTCGAGGACTGCCTGTAGTAAAGATCTCTCTCGTTCACCTTGCAATCCTTCAATATCTCAGCTCAAATCTTCATTCAGGACAAAAATCCGGTTTTCAGCAACCACTTTTAGGTGACAAGCCGTTCCTTGTACAAAGAGTAATTAGAACTCCTACTCAAGCCAGGGAGAAGGTTACCTGGGGACAAATCTCTCTGCCCATGGAGTCCAGTGAAACTAATGGGCTCCTCAAAGGTCCTTGTGACATCCTTGTGGTTCCTATTTAAGGAGGCACTTAAAATCCTTTTTTGGTCTCTGCAGATCACGAACAAGTAAACATATCTTTTGAAAAAGCCATTGTACGTTTCGGATAAGATTGACCTTTCTGAAGGAAGGTTTTTTAAAAAAGTTCTTTTATTTCGGTGATTCTTTTTCACTTTTAAAAAACCGTTCTGTTAAGTCAAGGATCACTTGCAGACAGTAAAATCTTCCATGTATTAAAGTTGGTTTGATATGGATTCAAAAAAATAACAAACCAGTAAAGTCATCCTGTATTAAATTTGCTTTGATATTTTTTTGAATCTATATCAAACCAACTTCAATGTAGAGAAAGGCAGATTCACTCAAGAGTCATGTGACTAACTTTACAGCTGCACTGATTCACTTAACTACGGCAAGAAAGGTCACAAAATGGGGCAAAACTCCCTTAAATGTCTCGCTTAGAGACAGAAATATCAGGCTGAATTGTGGTCGTAAGTCGAGGACTACCTATATTTCCATTGATATAATCGTAAACTCTTCGGTTCAAAAACACATTTTTTCCCCCAGGAAAATTAGCCGAGTTAAATCTTAGCTTTCAGGAACAAGAAAAAGGACCCAGCTGGCTGCAGAGATTAGATCTTCCATTTTTTAGTGGACTTCCTCTGTTGATTAAATTAAATGAAATTAAAAGGAACTGGGTTAAATAGCAGATTTGTGCAAAAAGTTGTCGCCCTGCCAAGTCACTTTGCCCAACCGACTAACAAAGGATTCTTGGTCAGTTTGGCATCCTGTTAAAACTTTCCGGTTGGAAGGCTTAAAAAAAAAAAAATTAGGTAATGAGCAATAACTTCCCTGGAAAGATTATTTTTAAAATCCAGCGGTTATAGGTTTTAGGGTAGCATCTCAACCTGTCCTGTTCCTAGTCTGAATATTATTATTGCGTTAGAAGGAAAATCCACCTGGGTTCAGTTCCAAATTGGGAGAAAGACGCTAGAAACAAAATGGAGGCTGGAGGTTGATTGGAAAGAAGGTTCATTTATTGGCGGACAGAACCACCAGGGTTTGTGTTCTGGGACAGCTGACTACTGGCTTGGTTTTACCTGGGATTTTTATACAGGTTGTTTTTTTTTTACAGCATTGTGTAATTTGGAGGCTTGCCTTGTGTGTTTTTATTATTTGATCGGGTTTTTCTTTTAAATTTAACCTTTATTGAAGTTTGAAATATTAAAATACAAGTAAATCTAAAAATAACTTTTTACAAATCTCAATTTTCTTTGACAGTACTAAAAAATCGTAGTTTTATATTTTACATTTCCACACATTCCTAATTATTCATATACATATTTATATTTTCTTCTGATCTATACATTTCTTATTCCTATTTATCCATTAATATCTAATATTTTCCCAAACTCTGTAATATTTCGAGTCTTCCTTGTCTTATTTGATTGGTTTTTATTTGTTTTGCAAAGTGATGGCTCTTAATTATTACTTCCTTAGTCCTAACCCTGTTGGGTATGTGTAAATTGATTTTTATCCTGTTATATCTATTGCCTCTAGCCTGCCTTTTATTTAATGGACAGGTATTATTTTCACTTTTCTCGGTATCCTGTCCTTTATCCCATCTACCCTGGAGCTGAAGTTCTTTTGTCTTGGGACAGAGTGGATTTGATCAAGTCCTAATTAAATCACTAGTAAAAAGGCTTGGTTTAAATAAATTCGATTTAAATCATACTGCAGAATATATACAGCCTCGTGCTACATAACTAAGCTCCATTTCATGCTGAATCAACTAAATTATTAATGTATCTCTAATAGAAAAGTATCTTTAGATGGATTTTTATTCCAAAAGCATTTTATTAAAATAAATTTGATATTTTTTTTAAAAAAAAATGATTTAAATAAAAAAAATCCAATTTATTTGCTTCCAGATTTTATTATTATTATTATTTTTAATTATTGATTTTTATCCACTCTGTCTTGAGAATAGACTGACCCAATCTAAGAAGAAATTTCCTGACAATTAGAACAATTAACCATTAGAACAACTTGCCTTCAGAAGTTTGTTTGTTTATTTATTGATTTGATTTGATTTGATTTGTCAATCGCTTACAAGATAATAGGTATAAGTATGTACGTAGTTATAAATACATGAAATGGGTACATATAAGAAAAAGAAAAGAAAAAATAGGACAGGGACGGTAAGCACGTTGGTGCACTTATACACACCCCCTACAGACCTCTTAGGAAAGGGGTGAGGTCAATAGTAGACAGTCTAAGGTTAAAGTTTTTGGGGTTTGGGGAAAAAACCACAGAGTTAGGTAGAATATTCCAAACATTGACCACTCTGTTGCTGAAGTCGTATTTTCTGCAATCAAGTTTGGTGCGGTTAACTTTGAGTTTGTATCTGTTGTGTGCTCTTGTGTTGTTATGGTTGAAGCTGAAGTATTCATTGACAGTTAAGTCATTGCAATGTATGATTTTTTTTTTTATATGTATGATTTTTCATAAAATCATAAAATTGATAAAATCATAAAATACAAAAATCATAAAATTGATTTCACAAAAATCAATGTATGATTTTTATGAAAGTTGTGAGTGCTTCAACCCTGGAAGTTTTTAAAGAAGGGATTGGACAACCTTTCGTCTGAAATGGTATAGGGTTTCCTGTTTGAGCAGGGGGGTGGACTAGAAGACCTTTAAGGGTACCTTCCAACTCTGTTATTCTATTCTGATTTAATCTTTCTTAATGGGCACAACATATCTGCTGGGGGCTATTAAGAAAGTGTGAGTCTGCTTTTTGTCTTGAGCATGTTTCTCCATTTCTCCCTTTGGGGAAATAAAATTTTTGGCCTTTTTTAATATAGGATCCAATCTGGGTCGGTCTTTGGGATCGGAAGTTTCGTCTTCCATCTTTGAAGTACGATCGTAACAGAGCCTTCCCATTTACAGTGGGAAAAACAGTCATAAAGTCACTTTTTTTCAGGGCCAGCGTCAAATCCAAAGTCACTAAATGAAATGCTTGTAAGTTTGAGGACTGAGCTGTTTGAAGATTCTGTTCGGCGGATGTAGAATTTCAACCTGTCTCCTTTCCAGGTGTGGCTGGTGCAGTGTGACTTGGGAAAGTGCCAAGGATGGAAATCCAAGAACGGAGATGAAATTATTTGGCACAGCATTGTGCTATATCGGACACCATTCTGGAAATCTGTTCTAATTTTGGTAAGTCACTCAAGTGCTGAAGGATGATGGGGTTGGGATTGTCACAAACTGAGGGGAGCTGTTTTATTTGTGACGCCAGCCCAGTCTTCTTCTGCTGGAGACGTTTTCAATTTCCATCCATCGTTAAATTCATCCGTTGCTTGTCGTTTTTGATGGATTTGGGATTTTCCCGGTATTGGGAGAAATATCCATCTGGGTTCAGTTTCAAGTGGGGAGAAGGACATTAGAAACATGGAGTCTGATAGGAAAGATGATTTATTGATGGACAGGACTACATAGGTTTGAAGTCCTGGGCAGCTGACCACATGGAGCGGAGAGTGAGGGTTATTTATACCTTCTCCTGGGCCTTTCCCTTGAGCTTCCTGTTCCTGTGGCAAGAGCATGTTTCTATTGGCTGTAGTCAGACTCCCATGGGGTCATGTGGAGTCATGTTTGTCTGAGTCAAGTTTGGTTGAACCTTGGGCTGATGCAATGTCCCCAGGTGATTTTGTAATGCAGTGAGCCCTGCATTTAGATAACCCTATAATGTTCTGGAGGATCATGTCTTAATCGCATCACCCTGGAGCTGAAGATCTTTTGTTTTGTAGGTGGACTGGCCCAGTCCTTCTCAAATGGCATCAAATATCTGCTGGGGCAGGGTGTTGAAGTTCTGAGTTTTTGTCTTTAGAAACATGTTTCTCCTTTAGGGAAAATACAATATTCTGCCCTTTTAATATTTCCTAAATATTCTTCTAGGAGAGGGGTAAGTTCCCTCACCATTAATAAAAGTGCGGAGAGTGAATTTGGTGTCCCTTGTTCTGAGTTTTTGTGATACGAGAATGGAAAGAGAATTTCAACTGAATGGATGAAATGTTGGCCAGTTTGTTCGAGAAAGGAAATGACACCACAAGGAGAGGCAGGAAGATATGCTTCCTGTAGGCAGCTGCTCCCACCAAAATGTATAGGAAGTCCCCGACTTATAACCGTTCATTTAGTGACTGTCCAAAAGTTACCACGGCGCCCCCAAAAAGTAACTTAAAATTGTTGTCCAGGACCATTCCAGAATGGGAGTGGGATTTTTGAAGAGGAGGAGGAGGATTGTAAGGTCTTCAATGCTGTCTGAGCTTGGTTGTTTTCTTGAAGACATTTCATTACCCAACTTGGTAACATCATCAGTGCTATGAAGGAGTGGGGTTTGCGGAGAGGAGGAGGAGGACTGTGAGGTCTATGGTCCTCTCTGAAGTTCGTAGTTTTCTTGCAGATGTTCCATCACCCAGCACTGATGATGTTCTCTAGTTGGGTCATGAATCATCTGCAAGAAAACAACCAAGCTCTGAGCACCTCACAATATTTGATAGTTCTACCCCAAATCTGAAGTTTAGTTGGAAGGTAGAAAAACACACCATTGCTCCCTACACAGGGATAAAAGGAGAAAATCCAGATTTGCTTAATTTAAAGAATGAAAAAGCACGGTGCCCATCTGTGTCCTTAACCATGAATGGATGGGTTTGAGAACTTAAACTGGGTTCCATGGAGGAAGGGGGCTTGCTCCAGTGCAGGGGTGTCAAATTCAAAGTCCGTGGGCTGGATCCAGTCCATGGGGTGCTTAAATCCATCCCATGGGGCCGGATTGGAAATATCAAAGGACTTTCCCGTGGTGGCCAAAAGAGGCTTCGTGCAGCCCCCCTGCGCCTCGTTTTCACCCTCCATGGTCTCTTGCAGCACTCCTGCCAGCTGAAACCATGCCATAAATGGACTAAAAAATGGGCCAAAAATAGACTGAAAATTGGGCCAAAACATCAGAGAAATGGGCTCAGAACAGGCCAAAAAACAGGGTGAAAATATCCAAAATATCCAAGACCTGGGCCCAAAACGGGCTGAAAAATGAAGCCAAAACAGGCCAAAAAATGGGCCCAAAATGGTTTGAAAAATGAATCCAAAATAAGTGAAAAAATGGGTCCAAAACAGGCTGAAAAATGAATCCAAAACAGGTCAAAAATAGGCCGAAAATGGGCCCAAAACAGGTTGAAAAACAGGCTGAAAATGCACCCAAAATAGGCTAAAATGGGTTCAAAACAGGCCAAAAATGGGCCAAACGACAGATTCAAAATGTCCCCCAAATGGGATGAAAAATGGGCCAAAACATCTAAAAAATGGCTCCAAAACAGGGCAAAAATGGGCTGAAATTGGGCTCAAAGCATCCAAAAACTGGGCCAAAAACGGGCTGAAAAATGAATCCAAAACAGGCCAAAAATGGGCCAAAACATCAAAAAATGGCCCAAAACAGGCCCAAAACACATCGAAAAATAGCCATTTTGGGGCCGGCAGAGTGTTGCAGGAGGCATCCAGCCCACCCCCGGCCCGTAGTGGAGAACTACAATACTGATCCAGCCCTCCAAGGAATCCAGTTTGACACCCCTGCTCCAGTACATCAGGAAAGCCCGAGGGATGTGGGGTTGAAGGCCACATTTTCAGGTTGTGGGGGGAAGAGAACAGAGAAGCAGATCCTTGGAAGAAATGAGAAGGACCACCCTGGTTTTGTTGGGCCATCTCCATTTCAAAGCCAGCTCTTCAACCACATCAGAAGGCCTTGAAAGTGGAGGAGAACCTCTTGGGTTGGGAAATTGGGTTAGCAAAATGAGTCCCTCGTGGACCCAGTAGCTTTAAATGCTTCCATGTGACCCGCGATGGATTTGGGGAGATCTGTTCCACCCGGTGAAGCTTTGGAAGAAAGCTTCAGGTTCTGGAAGGTGTCCAAGATGCTTGATGGTCCACCTCAGGCTAATTGACATGCCTGATGGGGACATCCCAAGACTAGGAGTTGACCTTCCCTGTGTGATGACCCGGGGCGTGGCACAAAGGCAACACAGTCAGATAAACAATAAGAGTCATTTTATTATCTCCAATATCCAGGTTACTTTCAGGCTGGAGAAAACCTCTCCCAGGGACAGTCTTTGACTGTAGAAAATTCAGTCCAAAACAAGGTACACACAAACTGTAACTTAAAATCCAAACAAACCAAACTGAAGTAATTAGCTTGCCAGGGCAAGAGAAGGAATTCAAACTTGAAAGTACAATTGGGAAGACACCAGGAACAGATAAGCCATGTCAATGCAAGATAAGGTCACGTTTGCTCCCAAGAGTTTGGTGCACACAGCTTGCCTTTTTTATACACTCTCTTCCCAGCTGCAGCTAATGAAGGGAATCAGGGCCCTTTCCTCCCCTGTAAGCCACACAACCCACGTTGCTCCCTTCTCCATTTCCTGCATGCGCTAGGATGACGAGGGGGTGGGCCTGGGTCTTCCTCTGAACTCCCTGTCCCTTGTTCTACCTCCTCCCTGTTCTGCCCAGCTGGACTTTGCCCTTCCCCAGTTTCCTCCACAGCCAAGGGAGCCACACTCCCACTTCCTGTCAGCTGTTCAGCCTTCTCCTCCAAGTCAGATTCCGACAGGGGCATGACACCCTGGTTTCTTCTCCCAGTTTTGGTTTGGGGGTGTTTGGGGTGTGGACTTTGTTGATGGCCTTCCAAAGCTCTTTTTGACCCTATGTGAATCTTCCATCTTTCCTCTGGTGGTGTCCTTCAGATCTACAGGTATTCCTCGACGTATGACCACAATCGAGCCCAAACTCGCTGTTGCTAAGCAAGACACTTGTTAAGTGAGTTCTGCCCCATTTCTTGCCACCGTTAAGTGAATCACTGCACTTGTTAAATTAAGAACCCGGTTGTTAAGTGAATCTGGTTTCCCCGTTGATTTTCCTGGTCAGAAGGTCGCAAAAGGAGCCATGTGACCCTGGAACGCTGCAAGCATCATAAATATGAGTCAGTTGCCAAGCGGCCAAATTTTGATCACGTGACCTTGGGGATGCGGCAGCGGTCTTAAGTGTTCTCATCTGGGTTGTATTCTTTTTCTAGTTTTCTACCTATTACAGGTAGTCCTCGACTTACAACCGTTCATTTGGTGACCGTTCAAAGTTACAACAGCATTGAAAAAAGTGACTTGTGACCATTTTTCACACTTAACGACCGTTGCAGCATTCCCCCCCGTGGTCACGAGATCAGAATTTGGATCCTGGCAACTGTCTCATATTTATGACGGTTTCAGGTCATGTGATCCCCTTTTGGAACCTTCTGAAAAGCAGAGCCACTGGGGAAGCCAGATTCATTTAACAACCGTGGGACTAACTTAACAAATGTAGCAATTCATTTAACAACAGTGCCAAGAAAGGTCACACAATGGGAATGTGACTCCTGTAACTCTCTTGCTTAGCAGAGATTTTGGGCTTCATTGTGGTCGTACACAGAGGGCTACCCCTAGTTTGCTAATGGGTTACTCTAGGTTTTAATTGCGTTATTTTACTTTTCATGGAGATGTTTAGCTCTCGAGATACTATTTGTATTTATATTAATTCTGGGTGTTTGCAAACTCTAAATCCTCCTAAGGTGTTTCTTTAAATATACGCATGGTTGTCTTCAATTTGTTTTGGTTCTAAATACTGGTTTTTAGTCAGGGGACAGTTGAGCCATGAACGAATTTGGCGAAGTAGAATTTTGCAACCGTCGTGTTTTTCTTTTAATCTACACCACACCTTCGTGAAGGTGTGTAATGAAGACCCATTGCTGCTTGTTATTAAAGTCTGTCTCCTTTAGATTCCAACCGAGATCCTGTAGGACAGCTTCAAATGTTAACTCAGTGTCCTTGCTTCGTGTTGCCCTGCGGGACTTAAAGCTCTTGTATCAACTTTTGGAGAACATCAAGATTTCAACCCAGCTTAACTCAGTAACCCTAACTCAGTACTTTTCTTAGATCAGGAGTCCCCAATCCCTAGTTCTGATCCAGCTCCCCAAAAATGACAAACCCCCTGACGTGAACTCAAAAGATTCCTTTATTAGGAGCGCTGGCAGCCTTGGCAAAAAGTTTATCTTGCAGGCTAACCAAGTCCGTCCAGCTGGAAGATGAATAGTTGCCACATCTATTCATCTCCGCCCCCTGCTTTTTATGCCCAGAGCAAGGCGAGGCTTCGTTAGCAGTGCTGGCTCTTCTGTCCCAAGGACCGGCCCATAGATTTCCACTGCTCTCCTCTCCTCTGCCTTCTCTGCATCTGTGTATCAGGCCCTGGACCCAGCTGTTCCACCTCTTCCTCATCAGCCACCTCCAGAGCTGGGGGCTGTTGACTCTTCATCTGAGGGCTGACGGATGGTCCCGGTACCACCTCTGTCTCTCTCTTTGTGTCAGCTCCATGGGTGGATAGATAAGAGAGGTGTTAGTTGGATGGATGGAGAAAGGAAAGGAAAGGCAGATACGAAAGATAAGGAATAGGTAGGGAGGAGGGAAGGAATGAAGGGGAGAAGGAGGGGAGGGAGGGAGGGAAGCAGGAAGACAGGCAGGAAGGAATGAAAAGGAGGGAGGGAAAGGCAACGGAGAAATAGAGGAGGGGAGGATGGAGGGAAGGAAGGAAGGAAGGATGGACAACCCTTGGAATCAGATCATTGCACACCTGGAGTAAAGATTGGAAGGTCACACGGAGAGCCGTGGAGTGAACTGAGTTGACCTGGTGAGCCAGAGGCTGGAGATCTTGCTGGAGATCTTGAGGTCGAAATTGTGCAAGGTCTCGTTTGGCTTCCGCGTTGGAGCTGGTGCCAGATGCAGGTGCAACCTTCTCATACCTGTGCTGGTCATGGCCTTGCCCTGGAGTGTATAAAGTACCCAGGTTTTCTCCATGACTCCCTCACAAACTCTCTCTCTCTCTCTCTCTCTCTCTCTCTTTCTTTCCCCCTCCCTCCCTCCCTTCCACAGTTGCAGGTTTGCAATTTTCTCATGCTTAAAACTTTTATTTTCGTTGGCTGCCGTCAAGTCAGTGGTCCAGATGTTACGGTGTTGCTATTAACCTCCACACAGAAATACCGATAACATAGATAGTCCTCGACTTCTGACTGGCAATTGAGCCCAGAATTCCTGTTGCTAAGAGAGAGAGTTGTAAAATGAGGAATTTACCTCATTTGACGGTTGTTAACTGAATCAGTCCAGCTGTTGCCTTTGTAACCCGGTTGTTAAGTGAATCTGGTTTCCCTATGAACTTTGCTTGTCAGAAGGTTGCAACAGAAGATCACATGATCCCGGGACTCTGAGACCGTCATAAATATTAGTCCGCTGTCAAGCATCCGAATGTAAATCACACGACCACGGGGATGCTGAAGCGGTCATAGGTGTGCAAAATCGTCATAAATTGTTACTTTTTTTCTGTGCCGTTGTAACTTTGAAGGGTCATTAAATGAACTGTTCCAAAATGAGGACTTCCTGTACTGTAAGTAACTTCTCAGTCAGATCAAGAGTCACCTCAGGTCACTCTTTAACTGATCCAAATCTAGATGCTACCTTCAAGATGTTGAAAATTTAAGAGACTTTGTTTACTAGGAAAGAGATGGTATCGGGGTTAATATAAGATCATTATCTTCTTTTAACAAATCTATAATCACTTGTGGGTTGGAGTCTGGGCAACTGAATGGAGCTAGCAGAGTTTTTACTGGCCGGATGCCCTTCTGTTGCCAATGAGGAGTTTTGTTCAGCAGATATATTCTCAGCGTGCCCAGAAAGAGAATTATCTGCCTCTACCTAGGATCAAACTCACAGACTTCTGATTGTGAGGCAAGAGCTGCACCTCTGGCCACCCCACCATTTCGTGGTTAATATAGGATCCCAAGATTAAATCTAGTTCTACTGCTCTGCCTTAAATTTTACTGTTTCTTTCACCAGTTTTGCTGTTCTTTGTTTCGGGAATATTTTTCTTGTTGATCTTGTTGAATATTTTTCTTCGTGCTGATCTTGGACTGTCATACAGGTAGTCCTTGACTTACAACAGTTCATTTAATGACCATTTGCAGTTAACAACAGCACTGAAAAAGTGTCCTACAACTGTTTTCCACACTTAGGACCGTTTCTGCCTCCCCGGGGTCACGTGATCCAAATTCGGACACTTGGCAATGGTTTCGTATTTAGGACGGTTGCAGCGTCCCGGGGTCATGCGGTCCCCCTTTGCGACCTTCTGACAAGCTACGGAGAAGCCAGATTCACTTAACAAGCTGTGTTACTAATTTAAGAACCGTGGTCATTTGCTTAATGGTGGCAAGAAAGGCCGTAAAAATGGGGCAAAGTTCGCTTAACAGCCGATTCATTTAACAACAGGAATTTGTAACAATTGTGGTCGGAAGTCGAGGACTTCCTGTAGCTAACTTTCCAAGTTTTAAGGTCCTTCTCTTTTGACTCCTCTCCTTGGCGATTTTAGGTGACTGCAGAGTCTGTGTGAAATAAAAAATGGTGTGATGACCCAGGGCATGGCACAAAGACAACACAGTCAGGTAGCCAGTAGGAGTCCTTTTATTATCTCCAACTTTGCCCCCAATGTCCAGGTTACCTTCTGACTGGAGAAAAACTCTCCCAGGAACAGTCTTTGACTGCAGAAAATTAAGTCCAGAACATGGTCAACACAAACTGTAACTTAAAGTCCAAACAAGTCAAACTGAAGTAATTAGTTTGGCAGAGCAAGAGCAAGAATTTCAGACTTGAACGCATGGCAAAACTCACATGGTTGGGAAGATGCCAGGACCACAGATAAGCCATGACAACACAAGATAAAGTCATGTTTGCTCCCAACAGCCTGCCGCACACAGCCTGCCTTTCTTATCTTCCATGTCTTCCATGCTGTGACTAATGAAGGTAATCAGGGCCCTTTCCTCCCCCGTAAGCCATGCAACCCACGCTGCTCTCTTCTCCCTTCCTCCCTGCTTGCCCTCTGCTCTGCCCAGCTGGATTTGGCCCTTTCCTAGCCTCCTCCACAGCCAATGGAGCCACACTTAGATTCCCTGTCAGCTGTCCGGCTCCCTCCTCAGATTCAGACTCTGAAAGGGGCATGACAAATGGTTTACAGCTGTGGTGATACATATGTTATTTCTGCTGCCATGGTATCTTCCAGATACATTGTGATTGTAACCTTCCGGCCCCCATAACACATCTGGAGGACAACAGCTTTATTGTTTCCATTCTCTTAAAAATCCAGCGCTTCCTTATTTTAATTTTCAGATTAATCCCTCGGGTGAGCTTAACATTCAGAATTCATTTTAACTGCTCTACTGGTGGGAGGCCACCAGTGAAGCAAAGGAGAATTTTGTGTATTGAACTGTTTAACGCCAGCCCAGCTGTTTTTTGGATGCAAACTATAGGGAATTATTTTCCCAAGATTTTCTGACACATCCAAACATTAGATGAGAATATTGGTAGCTCAGGATTGAACCGAGAGGGTTCTTAGCTCTCTCTGAGCTGGGTGGTTTTCTTGCAAATGTTTCTTTACCCAACGGGAGTAACAAAAGCCGGGCACTCAGACAAATCAGCCATCAACTGGCACATAGAAATGAACAATGTTTACATACCATTTAAAAGAAACAATCAAAAAGACCTCTCCTGCACTCAACACCCACGTAAGCAGAGGTTAACACCAAGATTAATACTAGGCCAGCAGTGAAGAAGTAAATAATACTCCAGTTGAGGAACTACTAACTCACACAAACAAACTCACAGTAAACAACAGCTTAATCAAAGAGAACACTCCCTCCCACGCCGACAGGGTGAGCCACTAGTGTTTAAGGAGCGCAAACCCCACTCCTTTCTAGCCCTGATGGTGTTCCCTAGTTGGGTCGTGAAATGTCTGCAAGAAAACCACCAAGCTCAGAGAGCAACAAGGACCCCACAGTCTTCCTCCTCCACCCTACAAACCTTCTAGCACTGATGATGTTACCTAGTTGGGTAATGAAACGTCTCCAGGAAAACTACCAAGAGCACCAAAGGCTCCATATTCCTCCTCTTCCACCCTGCAAGCCTCATGCCCATCTAGCACTGATGATATTACCTAGTTGGGTTATGAAATGTCTGTGGGAAAACGTTTATCCCCCTTACAGATATCAATACCAAAAGTGGAAACATTTAAGAACCATCAGTACAGGAACTTCTCCAAAGTTTGGAATCCTCTTTGAAGGTCTTATCTGCTCCCCTTTGGCATTGACATTTCTCTTTCCGTCTGTTGGATGAAGGCGTGCGTGCTCCTGGATGAAAGATGTTGGCTTGAACTCACACAGGACTAAAGAATTGACAGGTTTCCTTTTTGTCTTTACTCGTCCGTGTCTCGTATGGGTGCACATAAATCGTCAGGAAGTGTGTCTCTTTCCCACCCACCCCCCATTACGTCAAAGACATTCTCTGGCTTTGTGTAAGCTTGTGAAATTAGCAGCCTGTTGACAATAGCACACCGGGCCCATTGGCCCTCATCCCAGGTTTCTCTTTGGAGTATATCTCTGGAATTATACGTATTGACGTAGGTAAGGATGTTGTAATGGGCAGAATTTATTGGAACGATTTGCATTTCAAATGTCTGTTCCGGCACGGTTTACCCAAGAAAATACAGAATAATACGAGTTGGAAGGGACCTTGGAGAGGTCTTCTAGTCTAACACACACACACACACCGCCCCCCGCTGAAGCAGGAGATCCTATACCATTCCAAACAAACGGTTGTCCAATTTCTTCTTAAAAGCCTCCAGTTTTGGAGCATTTAACAATTTCTGGAGGCAAGTTTTTCCACGGAGTAATTGTTCTCGCTGTCAGGAAATTCCTCCTTAGTTCGAGGTTGGTTCTCTCTTTGATTGGTTTCCAAGCCTGATAAAGGTCTGTAATTGTGAAATTGCTTCTTGTTCCGCCTTCAGGTGCTTTTGAGAATAGGTTGACTCTCTCTTCTTTGTGGCAACCCCTGAGATATTGGAAGACTGCCATCATGTGTCAGAAATCAAACCATCTGCCAGAAATGGTATATAGGGCTAGAGGTGGCACACAGAGCCCTCTCTGGGCGCATGCGAGCCATCGCCCCAGTTCATTTCTGCCACACATGTGCACACGCCACCTGCCAGCCAGCTGGTCTTTGAAACTCTGCCACCTATACGTGGGGAGTGGGGTGCTTGCGGGGGATGCGTGCGCATGTATGGGGGAGACGCGCATGTATGTGTGGGGGTGGGGTACACACACGTATTGTGTTTTGGGGGTGCGCCTACGTGCTTTGGGTACTCTGTGCTGAAAAGGTTAGCCATCACTGGCATAGATTCTCCTGCTTGGTGCAGGGGGTTGGACTAGATGACCTAAAAGGTCCCTTCCAACTCTGTTATTCTATTCCATATTTTATTATTCTATTCTAATGCCACCCCAGTCTTTCTTTTCACTAGAGTAGACATTCTTGCAACCGTTCTTCATATGGTTTAGCTTCCAGGCCCCTAATCATCTTTGTTGCTCTTCTCTGCACTCTTTCCAGAGTCTCAACATCTTAAGGGTCCTCCTTAAGACTTTGAAAAAACAAGCTGCTTTCCACAAACTCTTTGAATGAATTTTCACAATTCTAGTGCTCCGACCTAGGCTTCCGCAACAGCATGAAGCCATCCCGATAGTGAATTCCTCTCCAGCAAGGTCCCAGCCAACAGTCTTTCAAGATATTACACACCTTTATCAGGCTTGGAAAGTTACCAAGCCAGTATCTTTCAGATGCCACACTGTAGCAGACAATACTTGGCAAGAATGCAGGAACAAATCGTCACCTAAATGAACTTAATTGTCTCCTGCAAAGCCCCATTCCCCTTTCGCTCCTCTTTTTTTCCCCATGGGAGGGGCCCTTGACCGTCCACCTGTGCCTTTAATCCCCAAGTCGACCCTTGTTCCTTAACTGTTCCCTTCTCCTGGCAGCTCTGTGCATGCGCACACTGGGAACAGGCTCCAGCTGTTCTTCTGCCCCACTGATCTCCGACTCAAAGGCAGCTGATAACTGTCGGACGGCCCTGGCCCCATCTCTGCCTTCGATTTGTCAGAGCCTTCCCCAGACTCCAGGACTGGCCCATTTCCTCCCCAACCTCTTCACTGCCTAAATCTGCTGCCAGCTCCGCTGATGGGCCACAACAGTGAATGGACCCTTTAAGAAGGATTCTTAACTTCTCCGCTGTCCCTCAGCCTTTACTTTGCCTTTGAAGGCGAGACCACTATACATTTCCCGCCATTTTCTTCAGCATGATTTCCCGCCATTTTCTTCAGCATGCTTTCCCGCCATTTTCTTCAGCATGATTTCCCGCCATTTTCTTCAGCATG
>NW_020769389.1:1317622-1354764 GCF_900518735.1 Pseudonaja textilis | reverse complement strand
AGCCCCAAGGATCCCACTATCCTCCTCCTCCTCCCTTCTAGCACTGAAAATGTTTCCTAGTTGGGTCGTGAAACGTCTGCAAGAAAACAACCAAGCTCAGGCAACACCAAGGACCCCACAGTCCTCCTCTCCACAACCCCCGCTCCCTCCTAGCACTGATAATGTTGCCTAGTTGGGTCATGAAATGCCTAAAAGAAAACAACCAAGCTCAGGCAGCACCAAGGACCCCTCGTAGAATATTTGACCTGAGTTTATCACTTGAACCTGGGATCTGACTGGAAGCTTTCTGAATGCAAACAATTGCATTTTCCTGCTCTGCTGGAGAGGTTAAAAGCCTTTTCATTATATTGTTTTGTCTCATTAAGCAATTGTTTTTGGTTGCTGCTCAAGACGAAACCTTTCAACTCCTAGGAGAATTTAAAAACCCTAGGAGAATTTTTATATACTGTGTGTATCTCTCTTTTGTGAAGGCTCTAAATGGCTTACAGAAAAAAATGTTTATTTAAAGCCCTAAGAAAAATAAAGAAACCCACGGGGGGCTGGAGAAGGGGGTTATGATTAAAAAAAACCACAATTGCATCATACAATATTTGTTTTTTTCAGGAAAAAAAAAACGTTCTTTGTCTACTGGTGAATTTCTGTTTCCAGTCAGATCCCATCAACTGAGGCCCTCTGCAGATGTTATGTCGATGCGGGTAGTCCGCAACTTACAACCATTTGTTTAATGACTCTTTGAAGTTACGACGGGGCTGAGACTTACAGGCAGTCCTCTCATTACGACCGTCACCAAGTCCTGGAGTTGATGAAAATTTAGGAGCTTAGCAGCCAAAATGCATTTATAACCATTATAAGTGTCCAGAGTCACAACATCATTACTATGCCTTTTTCCTGGGAAAACAGTGAGATTTTAACTGATCTCCTGAAGTCCAGGGAGGAAAGGGTAGACTGCATCTGTATAGGGAAGAACTTCCTGTGGATCGGCTGGCAGTCGTCCCCCAAAATGTCCATTTTCTAGGTCCCATCCCATTATTTTCTTCAATAAAAGAATAGAATGGAATTGGAATGGAATAGGTATAGGAATAAAGTAGAATAGAATGGGGTTAGGAATAGGATAGGATAGATTAAGGGGGAATGGAATTGGAATGGAATGGAATGAGAATAGAATAGAATAGAATAGAATAGAATAGAATAGAATAGAATAGAATAGAATAGAATAGAAACAGAAACAGAAACAGAAACAGAAACAAACTATGGAATAGAATAGATTAGAACAGAACAGAATAAGAGAAGGGAGAATGGAATGGAATAGAATGAGTTGGAAGGGACCTTGGAGGTCTTCTAGTCCAACCCCCTGCCTGGGCAGGAAACTCAACCACCACTTCAGACAAATGGTTATCCAAAATCTTCTTAAAAACATTCAGTGTTGGAGCATTCACAACTTCACAAAAAATTCACAAAAGAGAATTGGATCTGCTTGGATAGGTAGATAAATAAAGAAATAAAGGACCAGATGGTCCCTCAGATAACCAACCCAGGAACAGGTAGAATTTTATGGTGACCATCAGGTAGTCCTCGACTTACAACAGTTCATTTAGAGACCATACAAAGTTAACAGCGGCACTAAAAAAAAGAGTGAGCTATGACCGTTTTTTTTTTTCAAATGGAAGACCATTTCCAGTGATTGAAATTCAGACGCCTGCCTGGCAACAGGTTCATAAGTTAACGACGGTTGCAATGTCCCGGGGTCACGCAGATTCCTCTTTGGCGACGTTTTGAAAAGCGAAATCAATGGGGAAGGCAGACTTGCTTAACAACCGTGTTACTAATTTAACAATTTCATTTGTTAAGATGTTTTGTTTGTTCATTCTTTGGTCCAGTGGTGGGATTCAAATATATTCACCACTGGTAAATCCCGATCGCTTCAGCAGCTGCTGCGCAACCCTCTTCTGTGCCACGCAAAGCAGCTGCGCTTCAAATTCAGCAGATAAAAGTGAGTATGGGAGCCCGGGCAGGCGGGTGGACCCAACGTCCGAGTGGCGAAGAGAATCGGTTCGGTCTCTGTTGCTCATTGGTGCTACCGTCTTGGCAGAACCGGGCCGAATCGATAGAATACCACCACTGCTTTGGTCACCATGGTATAAAAATTGTTGAGATCTACAAAGAGTGCAGAGAAGACCAACAAAGATGATTAGGGGACTTGAGGCAAAAACATATGAAGAACAGTTGCAGGAACTGGGTATGGTTACTGTTGAGGTAATTCCCCGTTAGGAGAATGAGCACATACAGGGAGACGTATAGAGAGTAGTGTTGGAATAATACACACAGAGCACAAAGATACACTCTACAGTAAATGTAGGTTTTTACTTCCAGGAAGGTTTAAGCAAAGTCCAAAATAAGCAGTCATTCACAGATAAATCAGTCAGTTTTTCAATCCAGGGATAATCGAAATATCAAATTCCTGTGTCAAAAACAGTTCAGTATCAGACTTACATCAAATCCAGTAATATCAATCAATTAGGAAAAATGGAGGAACGGCAATACTTTCCAACAGAAGGAAACAGAGATACACTTACACTCTCTTTTGAGACTCAGACCTAAACAACCCAGGTTTCTGGCTCCATCTTATGGCTGTTGGAGAAAACACACCCAATTGCATGCTCTTGCATTCCCTTAAAGATATAGTACTAAAATGTTTAGCCTGGTTTATATATTTCTAACCCAATACCTGTTAGGTGACTTATATTCCTAACAGTTACTCTAATGAAAAGAAAGACTAGGGGAGACATGATAGCAGTCTTCCAATATCTCGGGCTGCCCCAAAGAAGAGAGAGGCAAGCTATTCTCCAAAGCATAAGAGGGCAGGACAGGAAGCAATGGAAGGAAACTAATGGATGGACAGTCATCAAATATGAGCCAGCAGCGTGCTACAACTGCCAAAAAAGGCAACACAGTTCTAGGCTGCATTAACAGAGGGATAGAATCAAGATCACATGAAGTGTTAATACCACTTTATAACACTTTGGTAAGAGCACTTTTGGAATGCTGCATCTAATCAAGGAGAGAAGCAACCTAGAGCTTAGAAGAAATTTCCTGACAGTGAGAACAATTAACCAGTGGAACAGCTTGCCACCAGAATTTGTGGGTGCTCCAACACTGGAAGTTTTTAAGAGATAGGACAGGCAGATATTTCTGTTGCTAAGTGAGATCATCATCATTCTCTTTTTTTAACGACCCCATAATCCCTTGAGGGGTGGAGTCTAGGCAACTGACACTCGGCTCCATTTCAGTTGCCCGGATTCTGCCCCGTAAGGGATTATGGGGTCGTTAAAAGAGGAGGATACTTATTTGGAAGACTAGTTCCTTCTAGGACAGGGTTCTCCAAACTTGGCTACTTTAAGACTTGGGGACTTCAACTCCCAGAATTCCTGGCTGAGGAATTTTGGGAGTTGAAGTGGCCAGGTTTTAGAGAGCCATGTTGGCTGAGGAATTCTGGGAGTTGAAGTCCCAAAGTTCTAGGCCAGACTTAAAGCATGGAAGCCGTTGGGGCCTCTACCCAAATCACCAGTAGGTATGAATTCGAGTCCTGCCTTAGGCAAGAAAGGTTGGGTGGCTTTGGGCCAGTCCCTCACTCTCAGCCCAATCCACTTCACAGGGTTGTTGTTTGGGGGAAAAACCAGAAGGAATGTTCTCTGTTTTCAGTTACTAACTTATATTCTATATATATAAAAGCGAAAGACCACTCACGCATCATCACAAAATCTCCAGAACCGTAACGCTTACAAACTTGAAATTTGGCACATATGTTCCTTTTGGCTTCTAGGTGCTCACTAAGAAAGGATTTTTCAAAATGATCATCAGAACTATTAGTATTTCCTATATTATTATTATTATTAACATGCTCTGATGCTAAGGAGTTCTACTCCCTCTCTCCACCTGAAAAGAAATTTCTTCCAGATGCAAAACACAAGCAGAGGAGAGGAGTTTCAGTTTCAGAGTACCAAGCAGCTTTAGTACAGAACAGTTGAGCTAAGCCATGCCCAGGCTCCTTGCTGTCTCCTTGCTGGCACTACAAATACTGTTTCAGTTTCCAAACAGCCTTCAACTCACACATTTGACAGGATGCTGGCCAGATGAATACTGATGGATGCTGGTAGGCAGAGGCAGAATTTTTCCCCTCCTTATTTGCATCCCCAATAGCATGGCTATCGAGCTAGTAAAGTAATAAAGGCAGGATAAAATAAATAAATAAAAAATCTGTTTTTCCTGCTAGCTTTGCTTCTCCAGACTGAAGAACAAAGATCCCACTTTGATTACCGAGTTGCGTCACGAAAAAGTAATTAAACTTCTCTGGACCTGTTTAAAGCTTTGGGAATTGTCATAGGGACTATTTTAAAGACTTTTGGCACGCAATGCTGAATTGTTGGGTTGGTTTTGAGGTCTGACGCTGGAGACTGTGAACCTGTAGTATGATTAAGATTGGAGATACCCAGCAATTAAGAAACCCGGGTGCCTCTGAGTAATCAGAAATGTCTTTTGCAACCTAAGAGTTACAGTCCGCAAAACAACATTCGTTTTTTTTCCTCTGTCAACTTTTTCTCCGTTGCACCTTTTTAATTTGGAAGCCAAGTACATGGAATCCTTGAGGTACGACTACAATCGAGCCCAATGTTTATGCTGCTAAGTGAGATGTTGGTAAAAGGAGCCTTGCCCCGTTTTATGTTAAGGGAGTCTTGCCTCATTTTACGACGTTCCTTTCCCCTCTTGGTAAAGGGAATCAGTGCAGTGGTTAAAGTTGCATGCTTGTTAAGTGAATCCAATTTGACTTTGCTTGTCTGGAGGTCGCAAAAAGGGCATCGGCTGGCCACAGGGCTGTCATAAATGTGAGTCAGTTGTCAAGCATCCGATGACTGTGGAGATGCTGCAGTGTGAAAAACTGGTCATAAGTCACTTTTTTCACTGCCGTTTTAACTTCAAACAGTCACTAAGCGATGTGTTGTAAGTGGAGGACTACATGTACTTGATTAACATGGGTAGTGTGATGACCCAGGGCGTGACACAAAGGCAACACCATCACATAAGTAAGAAGAGTCCCTATATTATCTCCAACTTTGCCCCCAATGTCCAGGTTACCTTCGCCTGCAGAAAAACTCTCTCAGGAACAGTGGAGGAAATTCAGTCCTAAACAAGGTACATACAAACTGTAACTAAAAATCCAAACAAGCCAAGCTGAAGTAATTAGCTTGACAGGGCAGAAGAAGGAATTTCAGACTTGAAAGCACGGCAAAACTCACACGGTTGGGAAAATGCCAGGAACACAGATAAGCCACGACGATATCAGATAATTCACAATTTGCTCCCAACAACTTTGCTGCTGCAGCTTCCCTGCGTCTAATGAAGGGAATCAGGGCCCTTTCCTCCCCTGTAAGCCATGCAACTCATTCTTGCTCCCAGCAGCTGCCGCACTTAGCATGCATTTCTTTTAAACTCTCTTCCCAGCTGTGGCTAAAGAAGGGAATCAGGGCCCTTTCCTCCCCCGTAAGCCACACAACTCACGTTCCTCCTTCCATGCCCTAGGATGAAGAGGGGGTGGGCCTGGGTCTTCCTCCAAATTCCCTCTGCCTTGCTCTACCTCTCCGCTTCTCTGCCCATCCGGCCTTTGCCCTTCTCCATTTCTTCCCCAGCCAGTGGAGCCACACTCCCACTCCCTGTCAACTGCTCGGCCTCCCCCTCCAAATCAGATTCTGACAGGGGCATGCCAGGTAGTCCTCAATTTATGGCCAATTATTTAGTGAGTGAAGTTACAATGGCATTATGTCCATTTTTCACACTTATTATGACTGTCGTAACATCCTTGGGGGGGTCACATGAGCAAAATTCAGACAACTGGCATGTATCTATGACAGTTGCATGTCCCAAGATCGTGCGTTCCCTGTTTGTGACCTTCTGAGAAGTAAGTTATTCAGGGGAAAGCACCGAGCTTAGATAGCAGTCATTCATGGTTTATTCTTTGCTGGCACTGTGTGGCCTTTGAGGTAGGTCACACTGATCTTGCTTGCGAAATTGCCAAGATGTGTGACACAACTGCAGAGGGAGATTGGCACGTGCATGTTGGCCCATGTTGAACCTGGCAATTGAGGTGGCTAAGGAGAATTTGACAGATTAACAGAGTTGGAAGGGTCCTTGTAGGTCATCTAGTCCAACCCCCTGCCCAAGCAGGAGACCCTACACCATTTCTGACAGAGGGCAGTCCAGTCTCTTCTTGGAAACCTCCAGTGATGAAGCTCCCACAATTACCAAAGGCAACTTCTGTTCCATGGGTTGATTGTTCTCACTGTCAGAAAATTTCTCCTTATTTCCAGGTTGAATCTCTCTTTGATCAATTTCCATCCATTGTTCGTTGTCTGGCCTTCAGGTGCCTTGGAAAATAGCTTGAATCCCCTCCTTTCTGTGGCAGCCCCTCACATATTGGAAGACCGCTATCATGTCCCCCCTGGTCCTTCTCTTCACCAGACTAGCCAAGCCCAAATCCTGCAACCTTTCATCGTATGTTTTAGCCTCCAGTCCCCTAATCATCCTGGTTGCTCTTCTCTGCACTCTTTCTAGAGTCTCGACATCTTTTTTTATAATGTGACCAAAACTGGATGCCGTACTCTAAGTGTAGTCTTACTAAAGCTTTATAGAATGGCATTAGTACCTCACTAGATCTTGATTGCATCCCTCTGTTAATGCAACTTAGGATTGCATTGGATTTTTTGGCTGCTGCTGCACACGGCTGGCTCCTATTTAGCTGCTTGTCCACTAAGACTCCAAGATCCCTCTCACAGTTACCGCTATTGAGCCTGGTTTCACTCAGTCTATACTTTTGGCATTTCTTGCCTAAGACATTAATTTTCTCTACATTTGAGTTTCATTTTTTGCATTGGCATGAAGGGAACTTGTCTGAAAAACAAGAAGGGTTTAAATGATTATCTAGAGTGTTGGGACACCACTTCATGTCTATCACGAGAAGATCGGAGATACAGATCTGAAATATCGTATATTGTTGAAGTTATAAGGCTAGGTTTATTTGTCGATTGTAAATATCTCCCGTGAGTTTTCTACAACATTCATAGGGCTGGAAGGGAGTTCAGAGGTCTTCTCCTCCAAGCCCATGCTCTCAGGAGATGATACTATTCTGGTCAAATGATTGTCCAATCCACTTCTGAAATCTGTCGGTGATGGAGATGTACCCACAACTCCTTTGGCATGGCAAACTATTCCATTTGATTAATCGTTCTCATTGTCAAGAAGTTTCTTCCTTCCTTCTAAGTTGGATCTCTCTTTAACAAGCTTCTACCTGTTGCTTCTTGTCCTGTTCTTTGCTGCTCTGGAGAATAAGTCCATCCTTTCTTCCCTGAACTACTGGAAGACAGTTCTCATGTATCCTTCCTAATCATTTGTGAGAACCTTGAGTCCCAATTTGAATAGAATAGAATCCTTTATTGTGATCGGACACACAAGGAATTTGCAAATGCTCTCGGTGTACATAAAAAGAAAAGATACATTTGTCAAGAGTCAAGAATCATCAGGTACAATTAATAATAGTCATAGGTTACAATAAGCAATCAAATCATACTAGGAAACAGTCAATATTAAACCAGAAGGATAAACGCGACATAGTTACGGTCATACATTCACAAGTGGGAGGGGATGGGCGATAAGGAGTGATGAGAAGATTAACAGTAATAGTAGTGCAAACTTTGCACATAGTTCAGAGAAAGGGGTTGAACATTTTGGAGGTGGCATTCTTATTATATGGACCTTTATAAGTCTGCGTTGATAATACTTTTATTCTGTTTTTTTTCTGAGATTACATTGGTAACTCTGGATTCTTTGATTTCAGAACGTACGTTATACAGTAGATAAAGTTTAGGCTCAGGTGGTTACAAGGCCATGTTGGCTGAGAATTCTAGATTGCCACAAACCTTCTGAACACCTCTTAGTCCCGATAGAACAGAATATTTGTAGCTCACAGCTGAACGGTTGAGTCTTTGGTGCTCACTGAGCTTGGCGAGGTTTTCTTGCATCACCTAATACTGATGATGTTCCCTAGTTGGGTCATGAAACGTCTGCAAGAACATCAAGCTTATAGGACACCAAGGACCCCACTCGTCTCAGTTTAGACAAACTGACATGGGCATCTGTTCTGCGGTTCCTATCAGCGTCCTTGTTCTGACCCAAGTTTCGTCAACGCGATTAATCACAAACTTGTTTTAAAAGCAAAAGCTATTTTATTGCAATGCTGGGAATTGTTTGCATTCCCAGCCAGAACTAATCTTAAAACAGTTCCCCAAGATAAGCACACACCTTTCACTGCTGTGGAATGCTGCCAGAAACAGGAGTCTCCAATGAACTATAAAAGAAACCAACTGAAGTACAAGAAAAAAAAAATCAACCGGAGTGCAAAGAGCTTCCAGGAGGACTCGCAACTGATCGAACTACTTTGCTTCCTGCAAAGGTTTCATCATTGAGGTCTTACTTTTTATCCCTTATGGGAGGGGCAATCACCTCCCAGCCTTACTCCCGCGTCACCTCTTTTGTCTCAGCTGCCCTCGCCCTCTAGCAGCTCTGCGGACACGCGCACTGGGAATAGGCTCCCCTGGGTCCTCTGCCTCGCTGCCGCCAGACTCCGGAGGCAGCACCCCACTCCCAGATGGTCCCGGCCCCATCTCCGCATCAGCCGCAAGACCCTCATCCGAGTCCTCTCCAGATTCCCAGACTGGTCCCGTTTCTTCGCCACTGTCAGATTCTGCTGCTGGCGACTCACAGCAGTCCTCCTCTCTTTTGATGGATTTGGGATCTCAAAGCTTCTTCTCCATCCAGCATTCTCGGTTCTGTGGAAAATGCACCGGCCAGTTTCTCTGCTTTCCAGCGGCTGCCACCGCCAGCCCTCCCTCTGCCCTCCTTCCAGTACACGCACTGCTTTAGTTAGGGCTTGGCTTCCTGCCACCCAGGCTGGGGAGTCCAATACCTTGCAGAACTGCCAGCTTAAATAATTCTATTACGATTCCCTCTAGAATTGGTCTCATTCTCTCTCTTCTCTTGGTCGGTCTCTCTCTCTCTCTCTCTCTCTCTCTCTCTCTTTCTCTCTCTCTCTCTTTCCGTCCCTCCCTGGCATTTAAGATTTCTAATTGAAGGCAGGCAGGTTTCGTCTTGCTGCACCATCTCTTCCAACGTTCCAAGTTGGACGTTTCTCCCCTTCTTTGCCTTCAGGAGTCAAGCCAGGTGAGTCCGCCAGCTACTTTTCCTCTTGCGGGGTTGAAAGTTTCCTTGGAAGCCCCACCACCAGAATATCTATTTTGCATTCTTCTTGGCTAAGCCTTGCGTTCCCCGTCGTTTTCCCTCCCCGCCTCCATTAATTCCCTCTTCCTTGGAATTCCCGAAGATGGTGTAGTTTTGCGTAGGATTTTCGGGACAGGAGAAGGGAAGCTTGAAGACTTCCAGCTGTTGGATAAGGATGCTGGAACGGCGGTTTAGAAGGGGATACCCTCATCTGTGACGCTGCTAGATTTCGGCTGTCTCCCACCCTCCGTAGCCGGGGTGGGCTGCGGGAAAAAAAATTGGCGGGGGTCTGTATCCAGGGGAGCCAATCCGGTTGAGGAAACGAGGGGGAAAGACCTTGCATTCCTTAATTCCAGACAGAAATTGGGAGAGCGTCTGGTCAGATCGAATCTGAATTCTTGCAAGAGGAACGAATTGGCAGGACGTTCTGAGCCTATTTAATTGAGCCTTTGGGTCCACATCGCCCTAACAGAATGACGGAATTGAAAGAGGACTTTGGGGGGGTCTTCTAGTCCAGCCCCACCCCTGCTCAAGCAGGAGACTGGAAGCTTTTCAAGAAGAGACTGGACTGCTGTCTGTCAACAATGGTGTACGGCCTGCTTGGGTGGCGGGGTGGGGCGGGGTTGGACTAGATGACCTACAAGGTCCCTTCCGACTCTGTTAATCTGTACCCTATGCTATGAGGGATCCTATGAGGGCTCTCTAAGCTTGCTTGTTTTCTTGCAGACGTTTCATTACCTTAGCTAGGTAACATCTTCGGTGCTAGCATGATGATCTTACTTAGTTAGGGGTAATGAAATGAAAGAGAGAGAGAAAGAGAAAGTAAAAAGGGAGGGAGAGAGAGAGAGAGAGAAGAAAAGAGAAGAGAAAAAAGAAAAGAAAGAGAAGAAAGGAAAGGAAAGAAAAGGGAAGGGAAAGGAAAGAAAAGAAAAAAGAAAGAGGAAAGGAAGGGAAGGGAAAGAGAAAAGGGAAGGAAGGAAGGAAGGAAGGAAGATCTAAGAGAGCACCCCCTCATTTTAACCCTAAGCTAAAACAATATTCTCTTTTATTGGTACCCTGTGTCATTGCAGACAAATGGTTGTCCAATCTCTTCTTAAAAACTTCCAGCGTTGGAGTATTTACAACTTCTGGAGGCCAGCAGTTCCCCTGGTTAATTGTTCTCACTGTCAAGAAATTTCTCCTAAGTTCTAGGTTGCTTCTCTCCTTGATTAGTTTCCACCCATTGTTTCTTGTCCTGCCTTCAGGTGCTTCGGAGAATACCTTGACTGCCTCTTCTTTGGGGCAACCCCTGAGATATTGGAAGACTGCTGTCATGTCACCCCCACTCCTACTTTTCATAAGACTAGACATATCCAATTCCTGCAACCATAGTTTGAAACAGATTCTCAGATGTTGAAGCACGGAGTGTGTCACACACCAGGTTCCACTTTGGAAAAACTTGAGCAAAAAAGCATGGTCTTTACTAAAAATATATATTAAAAAATAGCTGAGATACCAAAGCAGATTTTGGCAGATGTGATGCAGTCACTATAAAAGATGCCACCGCTTGGTGAGTTCTGGACTTTCTGCATATAGTCAAAAAGCTAGAGATCATCCCCGTTGCTGTGGGTCTTTATAGGAGGTCTTCTATGGGGATGTTCAGCTTTTGAACGTTTTGTTTCTATTTCACCAAGAAAACTAGGCTGGCTTTGAAGCGTGTTTCTGTTTCCCACCATTAGCAAAACCTCTGTGGAAACCAGGAGGGAATTAAAAGTGTTAAAAAGAAAGAAGACGAAACAGTGAAGTGATAAAAGCCCCCCAGATACCATCAGCTCTCTTGTCCAAAGGCCCTCCTGGAATCTGAAATTCAGCTTCTGGAATCCCCCCAAAAATAACCATGGCTGAGAAATCTGGAGATTGAATACCCTGGCTATCTGGATAGAGTACATTAAGCAAGATTCAGTGCCAAGCAACAGAGCGGTCCATGTTTGGAATACTCTACCTGACTCTGTGGTTTCTTCCCCAAACCCCCAAAACTTTAACCTTAGACTGTCTACTATTGACCTCACCCTTTTCCTAAGAGGCCTCTGTGTGTGTGTGTGTGTGTGTGTGTGTGTGTGTGTGTGTATACGCGCATTAATCGTGCCTACCGTCCCTGTCCTATTGTTCGTTATTTTTCTTACAAGTATCTATCTCATGTATTCAAAACTATATTTCTTCTTATACCTGTATCTTGTAAGCGATTGACAAATCAAATAAATACAAAAAAATAAATAAATACTTATCTCCTTAACTAAGATCTTAAACCACGGATGTCCCAACCTTGGTAACTTTTAAAGATTTGAGGGCTTCGGCTTCCAGAATTCCCAGCCAGGGTGTTAAAAGTCCACAAGTTTTAAAAGTTGCAGAGATTGGACATTCTTGGATTAAGCCACGAATGTCAAACTCAGTTTCATTGAGGGCCGCATCAGGGTTGTGTTTGACCTTGGGGGGTAGGGGGGAACGTGGCCGGGGGGGCGGATATGGCCTCTGGTGGCCTGAGCATTCTGCCAGCGATAATGGGCTCCCGAGCTCTGTTTTCGGCTGCGACAGCTTCCTGCAACCCTCTGCCAGCAAAAAACGGAGCTAAGGAAGGCCGCGGGTGGCCCCATCCCCAAACCATCCCCCCAAAAAGCACCTTTGATACTTTGGTTGTAGGATTTGGGAAGAGTAAAACTGTTGTAATTGGACTGTCAGAATAGCGATGGAAGGGACTTTGGAGGTCTTCTAGACCAACCCCCTGCTCAAGCAGGAGACCCTATACCATTTCAGAAAAGTGACTGTCCAGTCTCTTCTTAAAAGCCTCCAGTGATGAAGCACTCACAATGTCTGGTGGCAAGCTGTTCCACTGGTTAATTGTCCTCCCTGTTCGGAAGTTTCTCCTGAATTCCAGGTTGCTTCTCTCCTTGATTAGTTTCCATCCATTGTTTCTTGTCCTGCTTTCTGGCGCTTTGGAAAATAAGTTGACTCCTTCCTCTTTGTGGCAGTCACTCAAATATTGGAATACTGCTATCATGTCAGCTCTAGTCCTTCTATTCTCTAGACTGGCTATACTCAATTCAAATTCAGAATAGAGCTGGAAGGGGTCTTCTAGTCCAGGGGTCGCCAACCTTTTGGACCTCAGGGACCACCAAACTCATAATTTTAAATCACAGGGACTACTAAATGGTTCTGTGGGCGTGGCCTAATTGGTGGCTGTGGCCTGGTGTTCATGTGACTGGCTGGGCATGGCTTATATGTAAATATTATAAATATATAAATATTGATTTTTTTAAATTTAAAAAAAAAACAATTTTTACCCAAAATCAGGCAAACCAGGCAGGCAGATTGAGTTGCTCACAGAATCACAGATTCATTCAGTTGATCTATCTATCCGCCATTGGCGACCTGAGTCTGTCACATAAAATTTGCTTGCTATAAGTCTGCACTGAATAATAGAACCTTCAGTCCTAAGGGGGGGTTCGGTTCTGCTTAAAAGCCATTTCCTGCTTTCTAGCTAATCTCAATCTCCCAGCACAGCAAAACAGCTGATGGTTGGAAAAAGGAAAAATAGCAATTTAGCAGGCAAGTTTACTGGGTAAGGAGTGAGTGGGTGGGGAGGATTCCCATGGGCCATGTGGGCGGCGCAGCCTTGTGTTTCTGCGCAGCCTAGATTAATTGCTTTGGGGGGGATGCTCTGGGGTGAGATTTCTCTGCAGCTCACCAAAAGTTTCTTGCAGCCCACCAGTGGGCTGTGGCCCACCGATTGGCAACCGTTGTTCTAGTCTAACCCCTCCCCCTGTTTAAGCAAGATAGCGAACTATGCCACCGGTGCCGGAAGTGGCACGCAGAGCCATTTCCCCCAGCATGCAAGAGCCCACCTGGAAGAGCCCCGCTGCATATACGTGCGCTGCCACCGCCCGAAAGCTGATTGTCAGGTATCTGGCGTGAATGCGTGGGGGGGCGGTGCTCAGAGGGATCGCATATGCATGCGTAAATGGATGACGCGCAGGAGTGGTCTTGTGCAGGAGCATGCATGCAGCAAAGGGAATTGCTCACACAGTGCTGCGAGGGGATCGCGTGCGCAGGAGGGGGAGCACGCATTGCCTTCTGGATGCTGGCATGCGAGCGGAAATGCACAAGCACCCACTCAATTATCGGCACGGGAGCCAAAAAAGGTTTGCTACCACTGCCCTATTTGTTTCCTTTCAGTCGTCAACTTTGGGTCGCAGGATGACACCATCTACTGTGGGTCGCTGGCTTAGAGCCTGTATTGCAAAGGCCTATGAGTTACTGGCTCTTCCTATGCCCCGGAGAATCACCGCGCACACAACCAGGAGTGTCGCAACCATTGCAGCCTGGGCAAGGCAGGCTTCAGTTCTGGACTTTTGTAGAGCTGCGACTTGGTCATCTGTGACCGCCATTCACAAGACATTATAAAATGGATTCCTTTGCCTCATCAGAGGCGTCCTTTGGAAGACGAGTCCTGCAGGGCAGTGGCCCCCAACCTTTTTTGCGCCGCGACCCGGTACCGGCATCAGCACGCATGACAAGGTAAGGCGAGCCGAGCGACCGGCCAGCCAGCCGTCCCCCGCTTCTCCCCGCCACCTTCAACTCTTCCTTTGTACCTTTGTCGATGGGCTTCGGGACGGTCGCTCGGCTCGCCTTGCCTTGGGTGCTGAAAGAATCCTCGCGCCTTAGTTTCGTTTGAAGCCGCCCCCCCCCCTTCGTTGAAACTAAGGCGCGAGGATTCCTTCAGGATCCAAACGCCGCTTTCCAACCGGAAAAGCTCACCTGGAAGCACTTTCTCGTCAAACAAAATGGCGGCACCCAGCAAACCGGCGGCCCGGTAGGAAATGTTCCACAGACCGGTACCGGTCCGTGGCCCGGTGGTTGGGGACCCCTGCTGCAGGGCATTCATGTAGAAGTGGAGACCTCTGACCAATCCAGTTCCCTCCGATAGGACAGCCATCAGCCAGCTTTGGTATGTCCCATCCTGGATTCTCCCTTCGGCTCAGTGGAGAAGGCGCATTGGTCCTACCTGAACGTTTCTTCTCGGGGAGCCAAAGGGAGAATCCAGTCCCACCCTGTATTCTGTCTGGTCGGAGTAGGGAAGAAATGTTTTTTTTCCTCGCAGTATCAAATAAGCTATCGGTTAGAGGACGTGGAGCAGCTGGATTCGCCTCGACATTGTTCAGAAATGGGGACCGTTACCAGGGGGTGTGTCCTCAGTTTTGCAACTTGGTCTGCAGAGCTAGGAGACTAGAGACTACCAGACTACTAGAGTTGGGAGGGTCCTTGGAGGTCTTCTAGTCCAACCCCCTGCTCAGGCAGGAAGCCCTATACCATTACAGACAAAATGGCTGTCCAGTCTCTTCTTCAAAACCTCCAGCGATGGAACACCCACAATTTCTGGTGGCAAGCTGTTCCACTGGTTAATTGTCTTCCTCACTTTCGGGAAGCTTCTCCTGAATTCCAGGTGGCTTCTGCATTTGTAATCGAGGAGAGAAAATGGTTTTAAGGGGAAGGAGATTTTCTGCTCCTCCTCTTTCTTGCTTCTCTTTCCGGAGAGAGCGCCGAGGACTCTTTAAGCACGTGCAGAGCGCCCGTCCACCTGAGCCCGAGCGGAAGCGCGAGTGCGAAGGAGAGAAAAGGGAGAGGGGGGGAACGAGGGGGCCCAAGGACCGGAAGAGGACATTTTTGAGTGACACATCCATTCTTCTTTTTATAGCCACTTCCTCCCGCTTTCCAAATGCAAAAAAGCTCCCTTCCACAGGGAGGGAAATTTGTTATCCATTTGCAAACGCTGCACATTTCCGGCCCAGGAGAAGCAACAGATGGTAGCAACTCTCCCGGGTGGGGGTGGGGGGGGCCTCTGTGGCTTTTGTTCATTCAGGAAAAAGGCTTGCACCCATGACACCGGGGGTGTGGGCTTCCGCCCACCCGCTTCTCCTCCTCCTCCTCATTTCCAAAGCCAAGTGCAATTCTGCAGATGTTGAGCCCGCTTGGTCCTTCCTCGTCTCCTCCCTTACCTTTCCTTCTTCGTATCCTGTTTCTTTTCCGCACCCTTTCCGACCTCTGGTAAGCCGGGTGCGGGGGGTGGAATGCTGCTTTCTGGGGGCTTGCCTGGAATGTGGAATATGGGCGGCCTTGGACATATAACCACGGTCAGGGTGCATTTAATAACAAAATGAAATTCAACGTAGAGAAAAGTAAAGTCTTCCACTTAGGCAAGAAAAGCCAAAAGGACACATATAGACTGGGTGAAACCGGGCTCAATAGCAGTAACTGTGAGAGGGATCTTGGAGTCTTAGTGGACAATCAGCTAAATAGGAGCCAGCAGTGTGCAGCAGCAGCCAAAAAATCCAATGCAATCCTAAATTGCATTAACAGAGGGATACAATCAAGATCTAGTGAGGTACTAATACCACTCTATAAAGCCTTAGTAAGACCACACCTAGAGTACTGCATCCAGTTTTGTTCACCACATTATAAAAAAGATGTTGAGACTCTAGAAAAAATGCAGAGAAGAACAACCAGGATGATTAGGGGACTGGATGCTCAAACATACAATGAACGGTTGCAAGAACCAGGCATGGCTACTCTAGTAAAGAGAAGGACCAGGGGAGACATGATAACAGTCTTCCAATATTTGAGGGGCTACCGCAGAGAAGAGGAAGGGGTCAAGCTGTTTGCCAAAACACCCGAAGGCCAGACAAGGAATAATGGATGGAAACTGAACAAGGAAAGATTTAACCTGGAAATAAAGAGAAATTTTCTGACAGGGAGAACAATCAACCCATGGAACAGAAGTTGCCTTCGGAAAATGTGGGAGCTTCAACACTTGAGACTTTCAAGAAGAGACTGGACTGCCATTTCTCAGAAGTGAGGTAGGGCAGTGGTGGCTTTCGGGCTCTTGTGCCAAAAATTGTGCACGTGCTTGCACACTTGCATGCAAGCACCCAGAAGCCAATGCATGCCCCCTACACATGCACACTCAATCTTCACCCCTCCACTGCCCCCTTACCTGCACTGTGCTTCACAGCTGATTTTCAGCGGGTTTGAGGCCTTTTTTCAGCCTCCCGAAGGAAGCCTTTGCAGGCTGAAACCTTCCGGTATTTTCGGAAAAACAGGAAGTGATGAAACGGGGCTAGTTTTCGGCCTGCAAAGCCTGCAGAAACCTTCCTCAAGCCTTTGGGAGGCTGAAAAAAGGCCTCAAACCCGCCAAAAATCAGCTTTGAGGTGTGCACATGCATAGTGAGGTAGGTTTGCCTGCAGCTCACACGCTGGCACAAATGGCTCTGCATGCCACCTGTGGCACACGTGCCACAGGTTTGCCATCACGGATGTAGAGTCTCCTTGGGTAGGGGGTTGGACTAGACGACCTGCAGGGTCCCTTCCAACTCTGATTATCTGCAAGGTCTGTAAGATTTGATTTAAATCAAGTCAATTTAAATCACAATTTAAATCACTAGTAAAAAGGCTTGATTTAAATCAACTCAATCTATTGTAAATCATAACTTTTAAAGAGCAACCATCATATCTGCCCCACAGCGACTCCTCCTCTGACCCGCTGTTGACTCACCAACAGTCCCATTCACTTGAACGGAACGTCTGACACAAGGTGAGGGATGTGGCGGGCAGCAAGTGAGTGGATGCCTGCTAACTGGCACCGCCATGATGGATCTGAAATGAAAGGTGCTGTTTAATATTATATTTATAAGCTGCTTAGAAGGTTTTAAGGACGCGATGGCTCAGTGGCTAAGACACTGAGCTTGTCGATCAGAAAGGTTGGCAGTTCTGCAGTTCGAATCCCTAGCGCCACATAACGAAGTGAGCTCCTGTTATCCTGCCAACCTAGCAGTTCGAAAGCATGTAAAACTGCAAGTAGAAAAATAGGGATCCCTTTGGTGGGAAGGTAACAGTGTTCCATGCACCTTCGACATTTAGTCATGCTGGACACATGACCACGGAGACGTATGTCCAAGGGGAACCGTTAGCTTTAGAAGGTTTTGCTCATTTTTACTCATTGCCCTTCCTCCCCACCCTTAGAACCTTCAAATAAAGTTTGTGCTGTATTTCAATTTGCAAAACAATGGGTTAAAGGAATATCCCTGAACTTTGTTTCATGATTTATCCCTGGGAAATTTTGTGAATGCATCAATGCAGTACAAAAGCAAAACGTTCTGTCCTAAGCCTCCCCAAAGAGCACTTAAGTCAATTTTTGAGTCCCGGCAAAAATCTCTTTTATTACATTAATGTGAATTTATTTCATTCACAGTCAGCCAACAGCTTGGCAAACAGTCTTGCGAAGGTATACTAATCAGCTCAGACCTTTATCAATCCCGGAACGCTGCCCGGTAAAATTCCACACTCAGTGCTGACAGGGAAGGGCCGGGTCAGCGGTTGCCAACCAATGGGCCGTGAGAAAATTTTGGTGGGCCGCTGAGAAATCTCACCCCCAAAGCAATTAATCCAGGCTGCGCAGAAACACAAGGCTGCGCCGCCCACATGGCCCATGGGAACCGCCCACTCATTCCTTACCTAGCAAACTTGCCTGCTAAGTTGCTATTTTTCCGACCATCATCTGTTCTTCTGTGCTGGAGTTTTAGATTAGCTAGGAAGCAGGAAATAGTTGGATTTCTTGCTTTCTAGATAGTCTTTAGAGCTTCGGCTCTGCTTTTAAGCACAGCCGAACCTCCCTTAGACTGAAGGTTCTATTATTCAGTGCAAAGCAAATTTGAGAGACTGAGCTAGCCGATGGCAGATAGATAGATCACTGAATGATTCTGTGAGCAATTCAATCTGCCTGCGTGCTTTGGCTGATTCTGGGTAAAAGTTGCTCTTTTTTTTTTAACAAAAAATTCAATATTTATATAAATATTTATAATATTTACATACAAGCCATGACCACCAAGCCACACCCACAAATTAGGCCATGCCCACAGAACCGGTGGGTGGTCCCTGGGATTTAAAATGATGAATGTGGTGGTCCCTGAGGCCAAAAGGTTGGCGACTCTGCGGCTGGGTTAAACAGACAGATCTTCACAATGCTGGAACAAACGAACGAGCAAGTTGTTTTCTGCAAAAGCCCACTCCCCTTTTGTTCCTCTTTTAATCCTTCCGGGAGGGGCCATTCATTGTCCATCTATGGCCTTACTCTCATGTCGACCCTGGGTTCTTAATTGTGCCTTCCTTTCGGCAGCTCTGCGCATGCGCAGCCTGGGAACCCGTTCCAGAAGCTCCTCCGCTTCACTGCTGTCCAAGCCCGAAGGCAGCTGATGACTGCCAGACTGCCCTGGCCCCATCTCTGCCTCTGATGCAGAGCCCTTGACCGAGCCTTCCTCAGCCTCCAGGACTGTCCTTGGTTCCTCCCCAACCTCCTCACTACTGTCCGACTCTGATGCCACAGGCTACAACACAACATGTGAATTATATGTTCAACCCTTAGGCCAACTGGGGAATTCTGGGAATTGAAGTCCATATGTTTTAAAGCAATAAAGAGTCGGGGGGGGGGGAACTGCTTGCTAAGAATATAATTTTCTCTGTGGACACTTTGCAATGGTTTTCTGGTTGTTTAAATGGGTTCTGGAAAGCAACAAAGGCTGGAAATCTTAAAACTTGTTCATTTAGTGACCTTTCAAAGTTACAAAGTTACCACTGAAAAAGGGGGCCTAGGGCTGTTTTTCATACTTACGACTGTTTGCAGCACATGATCAAAATTTGTGCAACTGCGACTCATACTTACCATGGTTGCGGTGTCCGGGGGTCACATAATCCCCCTTTTGCGACCTTATGACAACCAAAGTCAACGGGGAAGCCCGATTCACTTAACGACTCCATGACTCACTTAACAACTGCAGGGGATTCCCTGAATAGCTGAAAGGCAGTAAAATGGGGCAAAATTCACTGAGCGACTGTCTTGCTTAGCAACAGAAAACTTGGGCTCCGTTATTTCTCGTAAGTCGAGGATTGCCTTTTTCTTTAAGATGAATTCCTGTCAGGCTAAAAGTGAGGAAATGAGAGAGGTTTTTCTTTCCCTCAGCAAAACTGGAGCTTTATTTAAAGCGTATGCCCGAATCTCGTTTCAATGAAGGTATTGGGAAATCTGTATTTGGCAATCTGTAAATAGCAGGGGGGGAAAGATATATAAAAATAAGGTATTTCTGGCTAGTGTGGTTTATTTTCGTGCTGGAGACCATAGGAAGGGGAAGTGAGTCTTATTTTACACTTTCTACAACCCACAAATCTGTAGGATGATGCCCTCTTAACTTTGTGGCTCTCCACCCTCTGCCCACAGGTTCTGCATAGCGTATAATAAGATAATCCAGAAATAATTCTGGTTTTAAGGGGGGGAAGAAGTGGTTTTCTTCTCTCACGACTATGTTGGATGCCGTATGAAATCCGCTTCAGTGTGTCATTCCTTTTTTCTTTTCTTTTTTTAAACACCTGAGCTAATGTTAAGATGACAGGTAATCTTGATTTACAACCAACTATTCATTTAGGGACCGTTCTGTCAACTCAAAAAACATTTCTCTGGTCTTTTAGAGAAAGGGAGTGGTGCATTCCTTAAATATTTTCATAGATAATTGCTAGGCGGCTGAAGCTTCTGCCGCACAAGATTCTTCCTGGAGAGCATGATTGATGACTCTTGGCTATGGATGTGTCCCATTGGAGAATATACATCCAGGGGGTGGGGTGAAGACCAGGGTCAAGGGGGAAATGAATGATGTGTCTCAGAGTCGGCTGCACCCAGGTCACACTGACATGGTCACTCCTAATAAATCAATTTTTTTTTACTCTGAGACATGCGGATAGAGACTTATAATTATCTATGGGTGTGGATTGTCGGAGCCCTGATACGTTCAAAGTTTCAACGGCACTGATAAAAAGTGATTTGGGATAGTTTTTCACATTTATGACCGTTGAAACTTCCCCAGGGACATGTGATCAAAATTCGAGTGCTTGGCAACTGACTCGTACTTATGACAGTTGTAGTGAAACAGGATCGTGTGATCTCCTTTTTGTGACCTTCTGACGAGCAAAGTCAAAGGAGAAAGCCAGAATTCACTTAGCAACCATGTGACTAACTTTAACAAATGCATGATTCGCTTAACAACTAGGGCAGGAAAGGTTGTAAAACGGGCAAAAGTCACTTAACTTTCTTGCTTAGTAACAAATTTTCAGCTCAGTCGTAGATAAAGGATTACCTATTGTAGTTTCAAACTCTTGTGCTAGGACAGAGAAAAACCAGCATGAAGTTTAACTGGACACAGATGGCCACATGATACAGACAAACCTCCAAGTGGCCTCAATGACTCTCTAAAAATAATGCAAATAACTGTAACGTAAATCCTTCCGTTCCCCATCATCCAGTCAGAGCTGAAGAAGCTTCTTTGGATGAGAAGCGAAACGTCTTCAAAGAAAGAAAAAAAACTCAGAAAGTCCAGTTGCCTCCTGAAAAAAAAAAAAAACCTTTGGTGCAACCATGACCTGGATGATGGAGAATCTCCAGAGATCAAAATACATTTGGACCAAACAGAACAACTTTAATTGGAGAATTTGGAAATGTTTTAAAAACTCTTCAGGACCTCAAGTACGCGTAGTCCTCGTCTTACAATCGCAATTGAGCCCAAAATTTCTTTTGCTAAACAAGTTTGAGTTTTGCCCCATTTTACGAAATATCTTGCCATGGTTGATAAGTGAATCACTGAGTAACATAGTTATTAGAAACTCTTAGTTCTTCTTTTCTTGAGACTAGCCAAACCCAAAACCTGCGGCAGGTCTTCATATGGTTTTCATTAGAAAGGTTTTATGTTTTAGCCTCCAGCGCCGTAATCATTCTTGTTGCTCTTCTCTGCACTCTTTCCGGAGTCTCAACAACTTTTTAAAATTGTACGTAACGTTTTATTTTAAAGCATTGGGTGGCCCAGGCCGTGTGATTAGCTGCTCCTATACAAAAACAGCTTTGCAATTGGAGATTACTGGTCAAACGTCCTCGCTTACTGGTTTTGACTGCCTTCAGATAACTTTATTGTCACTTTGGACGTACACTAATCAGCATAAATTAATATGAAATTTCATTGCATACAGCTCTCGAATGCCAACTAGCATTGCTCTGTTTATCTCGGCTCTCTACAATATCCATGGAAAACAAAGTGGAAAATATTCCACTGGCCTTTTTTTTTTTTTCTTCCCTGTAAAGATTAAAAAAAAAAAAAACCTTAAGTGCTTCATTTATCTGCGGAAAACTTTCCATTTCACAAGTTCATTTATAATAAATCATTGCCAGGCTGACTTGGCAGCTTCAACCATTATCCCAAATAAACGCACGAAAAGTAAAATGTTAATGATTGAGGTGTGGGGGTTTTTTAGAAGTTTGAATTCAGGATCCCTTTTTTCATATCGTCAAAATGAATTTGTAGAGAAAAAAAATCTCTTACTTTTCAAAAACTCACAGCTATGATGGAGATCCTGCAAAAAAGGTATATATAAATTTTGTAAGGTTACTGCTTGAATGATGTTCTTTCTGGATTTCGAAGTAGAATCTTGGTTTATGCTTTTCCCCATTTTTAGCTCACATTTGGAAGGATAAAAGAATATGAGAAAGTGATAAATAAAAACCAGGATCGAATCCTTTCAGTTTTCCGGTAGGGAAATTTGTGGAATGTTCCCACGAAGAGAAGAAAAGTCTTAGGAATTGGAATAACTGGATTATTTGGAGAAAGAGAGGCTTGGGAATAGCTTTCCCAAATCCGTCCCTTCTTTAGATAGGTGAGCATCGAATAAATCCCAGAATTTTCATTAGTACCCATGCTAGTTGGATAATACATGAAGTCCTCGACTTATTATTATTATTACCTTTATTGTCTGAGTACAAAAAAGGACCTGACCATTTTTCATACTTAACAACCATTGCAGCGTCCCCATGGCCGCATGATAAAAACTCAAAAACGCTTGGCAACGGACTCATCTGGGCTCAAAGCTCAGTTTGGAATCTTCATTGCTCCCTGACATTTTATTTAGCCGTCTTTGTTGGGAGGAAGACATTTGCTTGTTTATATTGGAGGAACATTTCTTCCACATCTACCCTTCTCAAACTATTGGTGATGATGGCCGAGCTATAGATGTACGTGAGGTCCTAGGAAGAAGACGACTAGAGTAGAGCCTTGGAAGTCTTCTAGTCCAACCCCTTCCAGTGATGGAGCACCCACAATCTCTTGAAGGCGCAAGCTGTTCCACTGGTTAATTGTCCTCACTGCTAGACGGTTTCTCCTTAATTCCAGGTTGCTTCTCTCCTTGATTATTAGTTTCCATCCATTGCTGCTTGCTTTGTCTTCTACTGCTTTGGGAAAACCCCTCTTCTTCGATGCTGGTAGACTTGGCGGTGTTGGAACGCACCAGTTTCTGCTAAGAAGGTGGCCTTTACCACTTCAAGCTGAAAAAAAAGGATGTTCCTTAAGATATTTCCTATGTGTGTGGCCAACACAAATGGCATGTGTTGAACAGGCTCAGTTAGGAGCGGAGGCTTCTGGAACAAAACTTTACAAGGAACGCCAGACAAAGATCTCCCGCCATCAGGTTGAAGTTGCACAACTCTATCATGAAGGTTGGGTTTGACCCCTCTTGTAGGCAAACATTTCATCCCTATTCGAGGGGGACATTTACAGTGCGCTTTGGATTGTGCTTGCGTGTGGGGGAGCACTGGGCCTTTAAAATAGCTTTCTGAGTCCTGGTTTGATTTTGGGTGGTGTGATTGGCTAGTTGTAGTTGCTGAGTCTATAGACCTTGGTTATAGATACCATCTGTGTTGGTGGTGTTGTCCAACTATCTTATGATGATGTTAACGGTCTGGTTTCAGGTTGATTTGATTGTCTGCATGTGTCGCGGTCCGATTTCTTCCGATCTGTGGAGTTGTAACTTATTTACAGCGTGGCTGTTCGTGGGTCTTTAGAGGCCTGCCTTAGGGATCGTTGGCTGACGTTCTTTCATTCTGAGTGGTTGGTAGGTGAAGTCAGATAACAGATAATCAGAATTGGAAGGGACCTTGTAGTTTCTTCTCCTTTTCCAAAAAGTGATTTTCCAAGAGATTTCATGCAATAGCTGTCATAAACCCTCCGTACTTTACTGATTAACAGAGTTGGAAGGGACCTTGTAGGTCATCTAGTCCAACCCCCAGCCCAAGTGGGAGACCCTATACCATTTATGACAGATGGGAGTCCAATCTCTTCTTGAAAGCCTCCAGTGATGACGCTCCCACAACTTCCGAAGACAACTTCTGTTCCATGGGTTGATTGTTCTCACTGTCAGAAAATTCCTCCTTATTTCCAGGTTGGATCTCTCCTTGTTCAGTTTCCATCCATTGTTCCTTGTCTGGCCTTTGGGTGCTTTAAAAAATACCCTGACCCCTTCCTCCTCTCTGTGGCAACCCCTCAAATATTGGAAGGTTATCATGTCTCCCCTGACCCTTCTCTTCCCAAGAATAGCCATGCTCAGTTCCTGCAACTGTTCATCATATGTTTTAGCCTCCAGTCCCCTAATCATCCTGGTTGCTCTTCTCTGCACTTTTTCTAGAGCCTCAACATCTTTTTTATAGTCTGGCGACCTGGATGCAGTGCTCTAGATGTTGTCTTACTAAGCCTTTATAGAATGGTATTAGTACCTCACTTGATCTTGAAACAGGGATCTCTGTTGTTGCAGCTTAGGATTGCATTGGCTTTTTTGCCTGCTGCTGCACACTACTGGCTCATATTTAATTGGTTGTCCACTAAGACTCCAAGATCCCTCTCCCAGTAACTGCTATTGAGCCTTGTTTCTCCTTGACTTCGCCTGGATTACGACTGGGTCCCGGTTAGGTCAAATTTGTGTCCTTTTGCGTCTTTGTGGACAGACATGAGGGCTAGAGCAGGGGTGTCAAACTCAAGGCCCAACGGGCCACATCCGGCCCATAGGGTGCTGAGATCTGGCTCACAACTCTGATGTGGCCCTCGGTGAAATTGAGTTTGACGCACCTGGGCTAGAGGGTCATGTCTCTTGATGGCCAGGAAATGTTCATGTCAATTCATAAAATATTTCTTTTCTTTTTTAAAAAAATATAATTTATTAGTTTTTACCGTTAAAACAAACCAACAATACATACACAAATGAACGAAAGAAAGGAAAAGAAGAAAGAAAGAAAAAATCAGAAAAAAAGAAAAGTTAAAAGCATTCTTATTTTTACAGTTTGCAAGATCTTTTTTTCATATGTGGTGGTCATGTACAGAAACCCAAAATTACTAGAAGAAAATCAAAACTTGGTTGGAAGAAATTACAAAAGAGCAGATCGAATATAAACCAGAGTCCTTCCTGTTAGGGATTTTTGATAAACAAATTTCCAAAAAAGCTAAATACATAACAGTACACATTCGAACAGCGACCAGATTAGCCTTTGCTCAATATTGGAAACAACATCAAACTCCCATCAGATGAAATGATTATCCGAAAAAATTTCAAAATGTGCATAAAATATTTCTCGGGTCTTTTAGAGTTGCCAACAGAAAAGGGAGCGGGAGAGTAGCGTAGCAGCTGCAAAAACGAAACTGCATTCCGTAAATGTTTTGAAAGATAGTAACTAGGTGACTGAAGTTTCTGCCGTGCAAAATTCTAACTGGAGAGCATGATTGCTGACTCTTGGCTATGGATGCGTCCCGTTTGGAGAATATGAATTACGATACACCCAGAGGGTGGAGGGAAAACCAGGGTCAAGGGTGACAATGAATGATGTGTTTCAGAGTCGGCTATACCCAGGCAGCACCGGCATGTCTTCTAAAAAATCTTCTTTGAGCTTTGAAAATCAGGCTAGAGACTCATGATTTAATTGGGGGTTACTACCGGAGCCCTGACAAATACGGATAAATCCAAATACTGGACAGAGCAGACAGCTTCCGCTTTGGCCTTTCAGCCCCAAACCGGGAGCCCCTTGCAGGCAGTCGCTTCCGCGAACAAACTATTTTTGTGTTAAATTTAAGTTTACCGACAGTCTGATTGATGGTTTTCTTTCCTGTTTGGCCGGCATCGTTTCTTCTCGCAGTCGCTGAAGTCTTTTAAGTGCTCCTGCTATTCAAGGACCAAAACTTTGGTTTCCCCAGTGGAAGGCTAACTTTGGAACACGGGTTGCGAAGCTGCTGTTGGGAGCCACCAACGGCCACGTTGCTACATTTAATGGAACCAGGAGGAAAGGATGAGAAAAAGGATGGTGGCTGGCTGGCAAAAGGACCGAGGGTTAGCAGCTTGCTTTGAAACAGCACAGCACAGCCATCCAGGACTGGAAAGGGACCTCAGAGGTCATCTAGTCCAACCCCCTGCTCCAGCAGAAGACCTTATATCCTCTTGGGCTGTGGGGGTCTGTTCCCCACAGGTTCTAATCTCTAGCGGGGAAATGCACTGCAGAGTTGAAAGTGACGAGGTGCCACGGAGCTCAGAGAATATCTCCTTAAAGTAAATCCTGTTTATTGCCGGAGGACTCACGGGCTGGCTGCAGAGATCGGCCACGTGACGGGGGACCTAAAGACTTAGCAGCTGTCAGCTATTCTCTGGACAGATCCTGCCAAGGCTGAAATGCAGGTAGAGAGATAGGATAGCAATAGATACAGAGAAGGAGGGAGGGAGAGAGAGAGAGAGATTGGATAGATGGATGGATGATAGATGATAGATAGTTAGATGATAGATAGAATACCTATAGATACATAGGGAGAGAGAATGAGATGATAGAACAGTGGTGGTGAACCTATGGCACAGGTGGTACACAGAGCCCTCCCTCTGGGCATGCGCGCTGTCACCCTAGCTCAGCTCCACCACGCATGTGCGCGCTCTTCCCTCCAGCCAGCTGGTCTTCGGGTCTCTGGCGGGCATGCGCAGGGGTGGTGTGCATGGGCAAGGCGCATGCGTGGGGCGCGCATGTTGCATTTTGGGTATGGCTTTGGGTGCAGTGCCAAAATAGTTCACCATCACCGTGATAGAGATAGAAGATACAGACAGACTGTTTGTGTAGAACATTTATATTGCCACCTGCTTACACATGGCAGCTCAAGGAGATCTTACAAGGATATAGAATATAAAAGAAATAAAAAGAAAAACAATAAAATAATAACCCCCCTCCCATGCGACATAGGGGAAGAAGGAGGGGAAGTGACAAAGATAGACAGACAGGTATGAATATAGATGATACAGAAGTTGATAAGGTAATAAATGTGTATGAGAGAAGAAGGAGATGAATATAGATGATAGATTGATAGATGATAATAGTCACACATCAAAGAGAGAGAGAGAGAGAGAAGCCAAATAGATGTTCTAGAGGAAGCAAAATTTGTCTAGTCCCACACCCTCTGTTGTGCAACACAGTTATCTCTTCGTGTTGCGTTGGGCGTGGCCAGAAATGTCTTCCAAGCTGCTGCCATTTGCATGCAAATGTGGGGCAGCCCCAGCCTTTCCCCGCTTCCACTTTTGGGGCTTTGATCCCTGAGGATTTTCATACTGGCGCTTTCCTCTCCTCTCACCTGTATTCAAATTTGTCCCGCTCCCCCAGCCAGGAGTTTAATTCTGGTTGTGTTAGAGGAGCTGGGAAGAGGCTGGCTCCAAGAAAGTTTTCCCAACTCTTCAGGAGAAACCCTTCGAGACGGAGGTAGCATGACCGCCGAATCTTCTTTCCCGGGACAGTAGTCCTCGATTTAACGACCGTTCGTTTAGGGACTGTTTTGAAGTTAACGATGCTACCAAAAACAGGACTGGTCCTCCCACTTTGGGATGGTGGCAGCATCCCCACAATCAAAATTTGGGCACTTGGTAAAATGGTCATTATTTACCGGGACCGCCATTAGCGATTGCAAAGCAAATAGGAGGAGCCGGGGTTTGCTTAATGACTGCATGATTCACTTAACAACTGTGGTGATTTGCTTTAACAATGGTGACGGGGAAAAGTCATAGAGTTGGTTACAGTTCACTTTTAATTACCGCCTTGGTTAGGCCCAGAAATTCTGGTCCCGGTTATGGACATAAATTGGCACTCCTTGTTGTTTGGCCAAATTCCTGATGGCTTCTTGATGTTGCATGTACTGCTTCAGCTATACGTCCTCTAACGTTGTCTACCGGGGGATGGAAGCCTCTTGACCTCGTAGCTGAGCTGGTGTGGTTATGTAGTGTGGTTGTGTAAGCCTCCTAATTTGTGTAGACCCCATAAGCGCAAAGGGTTTGAGGGTCTGGCAGGTACCAGAGCAGTGTATATGTGCACAAAATATGTATGTATGTATGTACCCAGATGACACACTGTTGAATTGAAAAATGGATATGTTGTAAAATAAAATAAAAATAATTTTTTGTATATATATATGTATAAAGAAGTTGCCCCTGACTTGGTACTACCTGCTCAAACTGATCCTACCAATCGGCTTTTTATTCTGGTGTCTTCGTGTGAATCTGTTGCAGAGGGGGAATAATCTACCCCACCCCCACAAGCTGTTGTGTGCTGTGGTTTGTGTCTTGAAAACAGAAAGCAGGTGCAGGATAGGTGGCCATGAGAAAACGGGCCACCATGCAACCAGAAAAACAGCCCCCAAAACGTTGCGCAGGAAATGTCTCGGCTGAGAAGCTGCAGACTGGGGGAGCCCTGTGTAATGTGATTTTTTTTCCGGTTAGGTTATAAATAGAGCCGAAGCAAGGAGCTCCTTTTCCTGCCGTCTAAGTGGATACCAGTCCTTCTCTCTTCTCTCTGTCATTCCAGAGACATACAAAGAAGCAGCTTCACACATGTTGTGTTTAAAAGGCCGGTTGTGTAAAAAGAGGAGGCAGTGGGCCAAAACATCCACTTGACCAAAAGTAGACTTAAGTGGAGAATAATGTGCAGTGTTAAAGTCACAAAATGATTGATTTGTTGTCCCAAAGGTGCTTTTCCAAAGGGCAATAGGACTTCAGTGGGTTTTTTTTTCCTTTGAAGACTTTTCACTTTTCTCATTCTAACATTTTTATTGAGCTTTAAGATAAGATAAAAAATACAAAAGTACGAAAGAAAATGATGAGGGGGAAGAGAAGTGAGGAAGGATAAGAAAAAAGAAAGAAAGAGAAACATGACTTCCAACTCCCTGTTGTAATAAAATAAGGCGTTAACATCAAGTCACAACTTTTTTTTCATAATCCAAGCAAGCCATTTCTATAAAAATCTATCAATCGAAGACATTTCACTTCTCTTCTAAGAAGCTTCTTCAGATTGATTTGGTTCTTTTTTTTTTTTAGTGTGTTGTGTGGTTTGCAAATTCTGCTTCACAACTTGGGCGCTGGATTTGTACAACAGGGTATTGAAACAGGGTCTAGAGTCATGTCCAACGCTCAGCATTTGATGGGAATCTCAACTATTGTCTTATCCGGGCTTATTGTTTCTCAACCTTAATAACTTTACAATAAGTGGACTTCAACTCCCAGAATTCCACAGCTGGCCGTACCAACTGGGGAATTCTGGGAGTTGAAGTCCACACTTCATAACGTTGCCGTGGTTTTGAAATGGTGGCGTAGGCCCACTCGTTTAAAACGCCGTAGGGTTAATTGAGGCCCTCTTGTTTAAAACGCCGTAGGGTTAATTGAAGCATCATTTAATTTCTGGACATAGCAATTTTGTTAACTCACAACAAGAATATTGTGTGAACCCAGACAAGATGCTGCGTGAACAAGCGCATCATATAAATCTAGGCTGGGTTTTTGTAGGCCGCTGTATAAGGTCGCTGGAGAGCTATAAAGACATTTAAGAAAAATCAGTGACTCCCTCATAGGGCTTGAATCGAGCAGAAACATTACAAGGCATATACAACCTTTTTTTAGTTTTGTGTAGGTGTTGATGCACACCTGTGCAAACATCCTAGTGGCCCAAGAAACATAAGATTTCTATTTTGCTCTATTTTTACACATCCCAAGTGGCTCTGTGAGAGAGATGATACTTAAATACGATACCTAAATATAGGTCTTACATGGAGGAATAATCGGCCCATCAGAACAATCAGTTCTTTGATTTGAGACCCCAAAGTTTGCATAGCTCACATTACCAGCCAAGTAATTCTCCCCCCCCCCCCCCCCCCCCCCCCCAAGTACTTAGGCTTGAAAATGGCTGTTTGTATTTATCCATTTAATATTTCCTCTGTGCCTTGTGAACAGGAATCCACCCTAAGGATAAAGCCAGCATTAAATAGCTGGTGGGGTTTAAAAAAAAAAAGGCAAACCATCACTTCTGCATCCATAGAAAATATGGAATAAGAAAGTTGGAAGGAACCTTGGAGGTCTTCTAGTCCAACCCCTGCTCAGGCAGGAAGCCCAATATCATTTCAGAGAAATGGTTTCCAATCTCAAAAACTTCCAGCGTTGGAACATTCACCACTTCTGAAGGCAACTTCTGTTCCATTGATGGATTGTTCTCAGAGTCAGGAAATTTCTCCTTATCTCTAGGTTGCTTCTCTCCTTGATTAGTTTCCATCCATTGCTTCTTGTCTTGCCCTCGGATGCTTTGGAGGAACAGATCGGGACCACTGGCATATTTTTATTGCTGGTTTGGGATGTTGATAAGACTCACTAAGATTAAATTTCATCATTATCTTACTGCTGCAGTTTCCAAGCTGCATGGCAGCACCCATGGTTTATTTTACTACTTTATAAACACGATAGTTCTAACTATTCCAGGGGTGCCACGGTGCAGGGTTTGTGACACTAAAAGTGCCACAAAAGCAAAATTGCTGAGATGTTGAGGATGCCATTAACACAGAAATTTTGGGAACATAGATCTTTATTAAATCAATATTTCTCTCTCTCTCTCTCCTCTCTCTTTTCTTTCTCTCTCCTTTCCTTCTTTCTCTTTTCTTTCTCTTCCTTTTTTCTTTATTTTCTCTCTCCCCCCTTCCTTTTTCTTTCTCTTCCTTTTTCTTTTCTTCCTTTTTCTTCTTTATGGTATTCCTTTCGCTTGCTCCCTCTTCCTCTCCCTCTCTCTCTTTCATGCCACCCACTGAAGAAGGTGACACTTCTTCGGCTTTCTACAGGACCCTCTAAGCTAAAACACGTTCAGCTGGTTTGTGATTCAGTGTTTGGCCTACACACTTGCCACGGCTTCCCTGCGCGCGTCCCCTTGGCTTCATCAGCCTGCTGAAAAGCTGCCCTCTCCTGCATATATTTACATGCTTATGTTCTATTTTGAGGCCGCGGCCACATAGCACTTAGCAGCCTGTGACCCAGGGGAAGGTAAGCATTGCAAAACGAGCTTTGGAGCAGATCACACCAGCGGCTTAGCTTCTTTCGGAGGGGGATCCAGCCAGGGGAGGGAACCGCTGAAAAGCTGGCTGCGAAAGGCACTCGGCCGAGCAGAAAATCTTTTTCTTCATGTAAAAGGTAAAATCGAGGCAGGGGAAGACTGGAGCTGGCCCGGATGTTTAGCAAGCTAAAGTTTTCTAGAGATTTTACTTTGGTTTTTTTTCTTTTTTCTTTTTTTTACACTCACCCAATCGATACCTGCTTTGTGCGTTTCACTTGCCTGGAAGTGAGGTTTTGCTTTTCCCTTGTTGCTTTCTTCCCCTCTCTCCCGTGAATCCTTTGCTCTCTTGATTTTGCCTTCGTTCTTGCAGACCTACAAGATTTTTTTTTTTTGTTTTAAGCTCGGGATTAAAAGAAGGAAATCCAAAAGGTTGGTTTACAGCATGTTGCTTGCATGTTGACGTGGTTAATAAGCTTCGCATAAACATCGGTTATGGACGCCTTTTTATGCACTAGTGAACCAGTCGTTCCTGCTTTCTCTGTTGGTAGAAGCCAGTTTAGTCTCGTGGTGAAGGCTCTCGGGCTAGAAACCGGGAGAGTTCTAGTGCCACCTTGGGCAGGAAAGCTGGTTGGGTGACTTTTGGGCCATTCACCAGGCAGCTGTGAGTTCTAGTCTTCCCTTAGGCATGAAAACTGGTTGAATGTTTGGCCAGTCACCAGACGACTGAATTCTAGTCCTGCCTTCGCTGGGTGACTCTGGGCCAGTCACTCTCAGCCCGACTCACTTCACAGGGTTGTTGTGGGGAAAACAGTAAGAGGAAGGAGTGCTTAGGTATGTTCTCTGCCTTGAGTTATTTATTAAAATAATGAAGGCAGGATGATTTTAAAAAAAAAAAAAATTTTTTAAAAAGTAAACCTAAATTGAACAATGTGCCACAAACGTTTGAATGCAAGACGACTTGAGTTTCGAAACAATTCTGTTGAGGTTAGACTTACAAGAGACCTTACTTACCTAAAAGCCCAAAAGTAAATCCAGCGTGGATTCTGTCTTTGTAACCTGGAATTGACTCTATATATTCAGATAATCCTTAAATTAAACCCAAAATTTCTCTTGCTAAGGAAGACAGTTGTGAAGCAACTTTTCTCCCCATTTAATAATCTGTCTTGCCACAATTGTTCAGTGCATCACTGCCTTTGTTTGGAAACCGCTTCTGGACTTCATGCTTGGGATTGAGAAAACAAAGCTTTTTGGATTTTTTTTTCTGTTACAGAAATGGTTGTTTTCAAGAGACAGCTGGACTTTTTTTGGGGGGGGGATTTCCGCCTTTAAAGCCGTTTTGCTTCTTGAGCCCTGGTGGGGAATCTCCATAGCGTGGATGATGGGTATGGAATCTCCATATATCTATAGAAACGGTTAATAAATATTACTATGTAAATTTAAAAATTGAGACTGTAGGTTCTTATCTCAATCTACCAAGCGTCCAGATTTTGATCAGGTGACCATGGGGAGACTGCTGCCATGGTTGTAAGTGTGATCAGTCACTTTTTTCCAGTGTGTTGTAACTTCAAACGGACACTAAGCTGCCTGTTGTAAGTCGAGAGCTACCTGTCGAGGCAGCTAATCGTCCGACAGTAAAAATATTCCTCTTGTCTTTTTGACCGCCTTGTCTTACGGTCCAAAGTGTTGTCCTTCAAGGACCATCCTGTGCTGTGCCTGATGGTGCCATGGGACAGCCAGTTTCTCACATGGGTTGGCAAAAGCCTCTTTGTGATTTATGTTCGCTTTCTGATCCGCACATGTCTGCCTTTGTCGGCGTGATACTTTTCAGGGTGGAAAAGAAGAGGAAATTGTTCGGTGACGATGCCCGGCACACCCATCCTTTCTGGAGGACGGAATCTCCCCGTGTTCTGCCTCTAGCGTGCTCCTTTAAAAGTGTGTCGAAAACTTTCGGGAGTTTTGCACACACAGGCATATTCTCGCCAGTTCTCGTGTCACGCATGGACAGGTTTCCTCCTGCCACAGGGAGCGTCTCCCCAGCATCCAGAAAGGAAGGGAGAATCCAGAAGCAGGAAAGAAGCGTCTTCCGAGCAAATGACCAAACCAGTTTGACATGGAAGGGAAGGTGACCTCAGAAGTTTTAGACTTGATAGTCTGTCCGTAAAAGTTGCGTTCCTTGGAAGCCCGAGGCATTGCAACGCCTTCTGTTTTGTTTTTAGTTTTTTTCCCAAAAAACTGGATGGTATTGTGTGGTTTTAGATCTGTGGCGTGGGAAGCTCTGGACAAATTTAAGGTAAGGCATGGAGGAGGTTTTTTTTTTTTTTTTTTCCCTCCTCTTGCTTTCACATTCTGGGTCTTGTTATTCAATCTCTAGCTCTTAATCTCCTACCTGCTTTGCCAAGTGAGAACATCGCACCCAAAATAGCACAGCCATTTTATAGAGGGATTTTCTCAAGCCTACAGAGATGAAGTTTCTCCTCTGGACCCCTTCCCTTGCAAGTTGAGATCGTTTGGCTCCTAAATTAGCTGTTCTTTTTTCGGGAAGTCCTCGGCTTAACGGCCAGAGGGGAAGCCCGGAATTTATATTGCTAAGTGAGAAATCGGGTAAGTGAAGGCGTTTTTTTTTTTTTCCTCCTCCCCATTGGATGACTTTTCTCGACATGCTGGTTAAGTGATTCGCTGCAGTTGTTCAATTCGCTCGAAAACTGGCTGCTTCTCTTTCCAGGAAGTCCTTGACTTGCGACCATAGTCGAGCCTAGAATTTAAGTTGCTAAGTGAGCAATTGGCTACGAGAGTTTTGCCCCCCCGTTTTGCGACTTCTTTCTCGACGCATTGGTGAAGTGAACTCGCTGCAGTTGTTAAGTTAGCCACCCAGTCGTTAAGTGAATCTGGACTCCCCGTTGAATTTGCTTGTGTGCCCGAGACACTGCAACTGTCATAAGTACAAGCCGGTTGCCAAGTATCTTGAATTTTGAATTTTATCTTGAATTCAAGTATCTTGAAATCCAAGTATCTTGAATTTTGATCACATGACCCTGGGATGTTATAATGGCTTTAAGTGTGAAAAGCGGTCGTAAGTCCCTTTTTTCCAGTGCCATTGTAAGTTCAAATGGTCACTAAATGAAGTACCTGTGAGGAAATGTATTGGGCGGCAGAGTTTGCACCCGAAATAAAAACCCCACAACTGATGCTTAGAAGTATAGATAGTTCTCGGCTTACATCCACAATGGAGCCCAGAATTTCTGTCGCTGAGTGAGAAAGTGGTTAAGCGAGTTTCCCCCCCACATTTTACAACATTTTTCACCATGTTTTGTTATAGGTGAATCGCTGCAGTCGTTAAATTAGTCATATGGTCATTAAGTGAATCTGGCTCCTCCCCGCTTGACTTTGTCCAAAGGTCGCTAAAGGGAATCAATTGATCCCCGGGGATGCCACAACCGTCATAAATACGGAACAGTGGACGAGCATCCGAATTTTGAACATGTGACGGGATTGTTGCAGCAGTAATAAGTGTGAAAAATAGTCATAAGTCCCTTTTTTCCAGGACTGTGGTAACTTTGGACGGTCACTAAACGAATGGTTGTAAATCAATGACTTATCTGTACGCCTTCTTGGTGGTCCTGTGGAGGGGACACAGATTCATCTTGGTATTTTTGAGGGTCGTGTGAATGAAGGCGAATATAATGCAGGATCCAATCTTTTTTATTTATTTATTTATTTATTTTCTTCAAGCGTTTTCTTGAAGTGAATTATTAAAAACATTGGACGTGGTGTAAATCGTTCCTGACAATCCTGTTCGTCATATGTATTATGGCATCGAGTACATGTTTTATATGCATTTATGCAATATTTGTTATTTCTACTCATCCGTTCTGCCTACCCTCCTATCTTTTGGTTCTAGATCCTTCCTTTTTTCCCCCACCATTGATAGAATTTATCCCATACTTTATAACCGTGAAGGCGAACCTGGGGCACGCTTGTCAGAAGTGGCACACAGAGCCACTTCTGCCAGCATGCGAGAGGACGCCCAGAAGAGCCCCACTGCGCATGCATGTGCCCACCGACCGCCTGAAAGCTGATTGTCAGGTATCTGGCGCGCATGTGCGGGGAGACGCGCAGTGCATGGGGGGAATATCTTGCACATATCTTGCACATGGGTGCACAGGGGATTGGTGGTCTGTAGAGAAATTGTCACCCCCCAAAGCCATTAAACCAGGCTGCGCGGGAACACAAGGTTGTGCCACTCACATGGCCCGTGGGAAGACAAGGCTTGCGTCGCTTGCATTGTGAACAACACGAGGTAGTGAGGAGAGGGGAGGAAAGGGGGGAGTGGGGGAACTTGCCCCACGCACTCCACGCGCCTCGCCTGGCCACCGGGCTGCTGCTTTCCGCTTCTTTCTTCTTCCGCTTTTGGCTGCACACAAGGAAAGCAGCCAAAGTCTTTCTTTCTCTCCCCCAAACTCCTCCAGGAATGAGTCTTTGGGACCCTTGCAAGGCCTCCTGCTCCAAGAGGCTGCGTCAGCAAAGACTCATTTCTGGTGGAGTTTGGGGGATAGAAAGAGACTTCTGCTGCTTTCCTTGCATTAAGCCAAAAGTCTCTCTCCCTACCCCCACCCCAGAGAACGGAGCTGGAAATGGGTATCGCGCGATCTCAAATAAAGAACGACTGATCGGTAGGGAAAATAGGTGGGGAATTTTGGGGGGGATTTTCCCAGGGTCTCCGGTCTGCGGGATTTAAAATTATGAGTTTGGTGGTTCCTGAGGTCCAAAAGGTTTGGCAACCCCTGACCTATAGAACATTTTGTATAGGTTTTCCTTAAATGATGTGGCCAATTTTTATTTTTTGTTCGTTTGTTTCTCTCTCATAAAGTTTGCCATTTGTCCGAATTAATGCCATGTCCAAAATTTTAGCCGCTGAAGTTTGATCACCTGACCTTGGGGATGCTGCAGCGGTCATAAGTGTGGGGAATGGTCATAAGCCTCTTTTTTTCAGTACTGTGGTAACTTCGGACGGTCACTAAACGAGTGGTTATAAATCAAGGGCTATCGGTACACCTTCTTGGTGGTCCTCTGGAGGGGACACGGATTCACCTTGGTATTTTTGAGGTCTTGCGAATGAAGGCGAATATAATGCAGGATCCAATCTTGAGTCAGTCACCAAGACCCGAAGTTTTGTTCTTCCAAGCTTTCATACTCATGTTGGAGCCCATCCTCGGGGAAACTTCTTGATCTTCAGGGAGGTGTTTTTGAGGTCTCACCTAATATTTATACAGGTAAAAGTCTGTAAAGATTCTCAGTCATCCAGGCCACGATTGTCCCAAAGGTGCACCTTTGGACCTATTTCTCCGTTCCTACCTTTCCCCGTGTCATGCCCCTGTCGGAGTCTGAATCCGAGGAGGAAGACGAACAGCTGACAGGGAGTGGGAGTGTGGCTCTGTTGGCTGTGGAGGAAACTGGGGAAGGCCAAAGTCCGGCTGGGCAGAGCAGGGGAGAGGTAGAACAAGGGAAAGGGAGTTCAGAGGAAGACCCAGGCCCACCCGCTCTTCATCCTCGGGCACACAGGAAGGAATGGAGAAGGGAGTAATGTGGGTTGCGCGGCTTATGGGGGAGGAAAGGGCCCTGATTCCCTTCATTAGCCACAGCTGGGAATGAAAGTTTAAAAGAACTAAATGCTAACTGCGGCAGGTGCTGGGAGCAAACATGAGTTTATCTTGTGTTGACTTTGCTTATCTGTGTTCCTGGCATCTTCCCAACCATGTTGAGTTATAGCTGTGCCTTCACGTCTAGAATTCTTGCTTCTGCACTGCCGGACTAATTACCTCATCTTGCCTTGATTGGACTTTTAGTTACAGTTTTTGTTGATCATGTTTTGGACTTGATTCTCTGCAGCCACAGGCTGTTCCTGGGGAAGTTTTTCTCCAGCCCTGAAGGTAACCAGGATATTGGGGACACAAAGTTGGAGCTAATAAAGGGACACCTAATGATTATCTGACCGTGTTGCCTTTGTGCCACGCCCTGGGTCATCACACCTCCTGGTCAACGTAAAAAGCCTCTTGATCTCTTTCTTTCTTTGGAGGGAAAAGAGAGGCTCTCAAAAATGGACTTGGAAAAGAAAAAGTAGCATTTGTTAATACGACACATAAGTCCTCGACTTACCACCCCAATTGAGCCTGAATTTTTTTTGTGGCTAAGGAAGGCAGATGTTGGCTAAGTGAATTTTGCTCCGTTTTACAAACTTTCTGGCCACTGCAGTGGTTCAGTTTAGTCACATGGTTGTTAAATGAATCTGGCTTTCCCTCCTTGACTTTTCTCATCCGAAGGTCACAAAAAGGGAGATCTTGTGATTCTGGGACACTACAGCGGTCATAAATATGGATCGGTTCCCAAGGGTCTGAATTTTGATCACTGACCATGGGATTGCTGCAACGGTCGTAAGTGTGAAAAAATGGTCATGTCACTTCTTTCAGTGCCACTGTAAGTTCGACCGGTCACCAAAGTTGAAGGGAAGGAAGGTAGAAAGGAAGGAAGGAAGGAAGGAAGGAAGGAAGGAAGGAAGGAAGGAAGGAAGGAAGGA
>NW_020769389.1:1297293-1309222 GCF_900518735.1 Pseudonaja textilis | reverse complement strand
GACTGACTGACTGACTGACTGACTGACTGACTGACTGACTGACTGACTGACTGACTAGCCTATAAGCCATATCAAAGTACAGGTTCATACACATATTGCCAATAAAATTCTAAACAAACCATTTAAGATGAGAGTAGGATAGCTATTAAGTCAGTCACACAGTCGGTCCTTAAGTGAATCTGGCTTCCCCATTGACTCTGCTGGTCTGTTCTGACCAAGGCTTCCTGAGACAGTCACAGTCACACGCTGTTCAGTGGTGGCATTCTACCGGTTTGGCCTGGTTCTTGGTAGCGCCAAGGAGCAGCGGAGACCAAACTGGTTCTCTCTCCTGGGCTCCCATACTAATTTTTATGTCCTGCTCTGGAAATGCAGCTGCTTTGCACAGCACATCAGTTTACCGCGTGGCCGCTGCCGAAGCGACAGCAAGATTGCAGGAGGTGACTCAAAGCGCCTCCGTGCCTGTGCGCAAAGTGTGTGCGCGTGCACGCAAAGCACACCCACCAGTTCGCGCCCACTGAAACGGTGGTAAAAATATTTGAAAGGCACCACTGATGCTGTTCCCAAACCCACCCACCCTTTTTTAAAAAAAATTTCAACGGCTGTGAATTATATGTATTCCCAGTCCGTACTGAGTCCCGGATCAACGACCGCTGGCTGCATCCCGCCGGGTCATGTGATCCCCTTTTGCGACCATCTGTTGAGCAGAGTCAACGGGGAAACCAGATTCACTGAACAAGCGTATGACTGGCGTATCCACTGCAGTGATTGCAGCTGTCTCGCTTAAGCAGCCGACGTTTGGGCCTCAATTTTATTTTTATTTTTTATTTTTTTTGTCAATTGCTTGCAAGATAATAGGTATAAGTAAAAATATAGTTAAGAATACATGGATACATATAAGAAAAATAAAAAATATAGATAAAAGAAACAATAGGACAGGGATGGTAGGCACGTTGGTGCACCCCTACAGACCTCTTAGGAAAGGGGTGAGGTCAATAGTAGAAAGTCTAAGGTTAAAGTTTTGGGGGTTTGGGGATTGTAAGTCACAAGTGCAGAACTATCCCTAGTATTGTCTAAATTACTTCCAGTGCATCGCCAAAAACCAATCTCGATAGGCCTTGGAACTGTCCTAACTTGACCCACCTTTATAGAATCCAGGGGACTCGGATAATGACCTTCAAGTTCTCAAGTCTTCTGACTTAGGATCGCTAAGAATCTGACAACAGCATCTGCCTTGGGCCATCTCAAGAGGAGAAGTCCAAGGAAAGGACGATTGTGTAAGCTCTAAACTCAGCATGAGATGTTCAAAAACAACATTCTTCCTCGCCCAAGAAACCCGAGAGCATTGGCCCTGCTCCTTCCACCCCGTGGTCAACCTCTCCGCCCACATAGCTTGCAGGTCACGTTTTGGCCATGAAGAAGAATTAGCGCGGTCCTTGGGTACCCAAAATAGCTCTAAAATCTTCTCTTGGCCAAAGGGACTGTGATTGGCAGGCCTTTAATGTCAGGGTATCAGTAGCATTTCGGGGTTCACACAGGAATAGCACTTAGATTTAGGCAGGTGGTCCTGAGATTACGAGGAGTGGCACATAGAGGTGGAGTTCTCGCTTCACAATCAGGAGGCTGTGAGTTCGATCCTAGGTAGAGGCAGATATTTCTGGGCACACTGAGAATATATCTGTTGAACAAAACTCCGCATTGAAAACAGGAAGGGCATCCGGCCATTAAAACACTCCGCTAGCTCCATTCAGTTGCTCAGATTCCGCCCCGCAAGGAATTATGACGTCGTTAAAAGACGATGGCCGTCAACATCGGGGATGAGACTGTAATTATTTTCAGCTACAGATTGTCCTTATGACCACAGCTGAGCCCAGAATTTCCATCGCTAAGCAAAATGATTGTCAAGTTAGTTTTGCTCCATTTTATGACCTTCCTTTCCCCCTGTCATGAAGTGAATCCCTTCCATTGTTAACCGTAATAAAGCTAATCGGTGAATCCTGCTTCCCCCTTGACTTGGCTTAGCCGAAGGTCGTAATTGGAGATCACATGACCCTGGGGATCTTGAAACAGACATAAAGACCATGCCAGTTGCCAAGCAATCTGAATTTTGGTTACGTGACCACAGTGGTAAGTGTGAAAAACGGTCCTAGGCGGGGTGGGATTTGACCGGGTCGGGTGAAGCGCGAGCTCACCGAGCTATTACACCGGTTGAATCACACCACTGGTCCTTAGTTTACTTTTTTCAGGGCGGTCGTAACTGTTCTGACCAAGCCTTCCTGAGACCGTAATTAAGCACATGCTTAGTCCAAACAACTCTCGTTTTATTTCAACGCTGGGAATTATGTTCATTCCGTAATGAATCCCCAAACAGTCCCTCGAGATAAGCACCCACCTTTCTCTCCTTTGAATTGCTGCCAACAACTAAAATGCCAAATGAACTGAAAAAAAAAAAGCCAAATAAGGTACAAAGTCCATACAGAGCTTCAAGGTTTAATCTGAACAGAGTGAACGACTTTGCTTCCTGCAAAAGGTTTCCCTACCTTTGCGCCTCCTTTATACCTTATGGGAGGGGCAATCACCTCCAAGCCTTATTCCCGATTTGCCCCTTTTGTCTCAGCTGCTTTTGCCTTCTAGCAGCTCTGTGCATATGCGCACTGGGAACAGGCTCCCCTGGATCCTCTTCCTCACTGCTGCCAGACTCTAAAGGCTCCGGAGTCAGCACCCCACTCCCAGGTGGTCCTGTCCCCATCTATGCATCGGATGCAGGACCCTCATCCAAGTTCTTTCCAGACTCCTGGACTGGTCCCTGTTCTTCCCCGCTGTCCGATTCCACTGCCGTCTGCACAGGCTACCGGCGAACCACAACAGTAACTCAAAATGGCCACTAGACGAACTGTTGTGAATTGAGGCCTACGTGTCACCGAGAAGCCTGAAGCCAAGAGAATTGCTAGGACGGCAATCTTAAGCCAAGAGAGTAGGTAATCTTAAATATTTTCCCCTTTGTTTTTTCCCCCTCCCTGACAGGACCTGAAGAAATACGGCGCAACCACAGTTGTGAGAGTGTGCGAAGTGACTTATGACAAGACACCCCTGGAAAAGGATGGCATTAAAGTGATGGTGAGTCTCTTGCTTTGAAATTCTATTTTTATTTTTATCTCTTCTGAAACCACCGAGAAGGTTCAAGCATCACGAATGGAAGAAATGTATCGTTACAGGGAGTCCTCAACTTACAACAGTTTGCTTAGTGACTGTTCGAAGTTCCGACGGCATTGAAAAAAAGGGGCATTTTTCGTACTTACAGCCATTGCAGCCTCCCCATGGTCAGGTGATCAAAATTTAGGTGCTTGACCACTAGTTTATGACGATTACAGTATCCCAGGGTCACGTGGTCTCCTTTAGCGAACGTCAGACAAGCGAAGTCAACCGGCAGGGGAGCCATGTTCACTTAAAGACAGTGTGGCTAATTTTAACAACTTGCAGGGATTCACCTAACCAGTGTCGTGAAAAGCATTTTAAAATGGGGGCAAAACTCATTTAATGTCTCACTTAGCAGCATAAATTTCTGGCCTCCCTTGCAGTCGTACATCAAAGACTATCTGTACTTCTAAGCACCGGTTGTGGGGTTTTTATTTTAGATGCCAACTTTGCCGCCCGATACATTTCCTCACATGTACATAGCACAGGTTCATTTAGTGACTTCCAACAGTGTTGAAAAAAATGGTTTGTGACTGTTTTTCACACTTAATGACCGTTGCAGCATCCCCCGTGGTCACGTGATTGAAAATTCAGATGCTTTGGCAACCGGTTCATAGTTCTGACGGTTGCATTATCCCCGGGACTATACGATTCCTTTTTTAAAACTGTCTGACAAGCAAAGTCAATGGGGAATCCAGATTCACTTAATGACCATGTGACTAATTATAACGACGGCAGTGTTTCCCTTAACAGACATGACCAAAAAAGTCGTGAAACAGGGCAAAATCCACTTAACGAATATCTCCCTTAAATTTGGGGCTCTGTTGGGTTGCAAGTCAAGGACTTGAGACGCCTCACATCGGTTCCGCAAAGTTGTGTGTTCACATGACCCTTCAGCCGTCATAAATGTGAACCAGTTGCCAAGCATCTAAATTTTGACCCATGTGACCGTGGGGGATGCTGTGGTGGTCGTAAGTGTGAAAAACGGTCACAAGTCATATTTTTCAGTGCCGTTGTAACTTGGAATGGGCACTAAACGAGCTGCTGTAAGGCGAGGACTCCCTGGATTGTATCCTGGGAAAGCGATAATCTGGAATTTCTCGTTTCCTGATAAAAGAGAAATCGAAATAAAGATAGTATCATGCCTCAGTCAGAGTCTGAATCCGAGGAGGAAGACGTTCGAACCACTGACGGGGAGCGGGAGTGTGGCTGCGTTGGCTGTGGAGGAAACAGGAAGTTCAAAGTCTGGCTGGGCAGAGCAGGAGAGAGGTAGAACAAGGAAGAGGGAGTTCAGAGGAAGACCCAGGCCTAAGGTATGCAGGGAGGAACGGAGAACAGAGCAACGTGGGTTGCTTGACTTACGGGGTAGGAAAAGGCCCTGATACCCTTCATTAGCCACATCTGGGAAGAGAGTTTAAAAGAGATGCAAGCTGAGTGCGGAGTCTGCTGGGAACAAATATGAATTTATCTTACGATGACTGTGGTTATCTGCGTTGCTGGCATCCTCCCAACTGGGTTGATTTACTGCCGTTGCTTCACATCTGGAATTCCTTTCTTGCCCTGCCAGATTAATTATATCATCTTGCCTTGATTGGACTTACAGTTTTTGTTGACAGTGTTTTGGACTTGATTCTCTGCAGCCACAGTCCGTTCCTGGGAGGTTTTTTCTTCAGGCCAAAAGGTAACCAGGATATTGGGGACGCAAAGTTGGAGCTACTAAAGGGACTCCTACTGATTATCTGACTGTGTTGCCTTTGTACAATGCCCTCGGTCATCGCAGGTACCAAGTGATCCTTGAGTTACAACTGTGAGGGTGCCTGCCCGTAACAGTCATAAATTTGACCTTGGGATTTAATAATTTTAACGTCCCATTTTTTTTTCCTGCCGTCTTTAAACGAACCACTGCAGTCATTAAGAGAATTATCTGGCGGTTAAATGAATCAGTGGTTTGCCACGGGTTTCCCCAAAATTGAAAATAAATGTCAATTTTCAGCAAAGTCACGGTAAAACATAGTTATAGGAGTATACGAGGCTACAAAATACACAACATTGCAGCCATTTGCTGAGATCTACAAGTATGGCATCCAAGTCATAAGTCCCCGTTTTCACATCCATCGTGACTTTGATTTGCTGTGTGGTAAGGATGACCAGTATTCTTACTGGCCTTTGAAAAAATGCAAATTGGTAGGGAAATGGAAGAGAGAGACTTACGAGCCATGCATTATTTTTATTTTTTTATTTTTTTTGGGGGGGGGTTGTTATCTGAATTGTAAAGAACCCCAACTGTACATTCCCTTCGAGGCTTAAAAATTGAAGGCTGTAATTCAGTGGGTTTATTTGACCCCAGACTCTGATCCCACGTACAACATAGAACATCATTGGGGCTGGAAGGGACCTTGGAGGTCTTCTAGTCCAACCCCCTGCTCAAAAAGGAGACCCTATAGCATTTCAATTAAGTGCCTGTCCAGTCTCTTCTTAAAAGCCTCCAGTGATGGAGTAGCCACAACTTCTGGAGGCCAGCAGTTCCACTGGTTAATTGTTCTCACTGTCAAGAAATTTCTCCTTAGTTCTAGGTTGCTTCTCTCCTTGATTAGTTTCCATCCATTGCTTCTTCTCCTGCCCTCAGGTGCTTTGGAGAATAGCTTGACTCCCTCTTCTTTAGGGCAACCCCTGAATACTGGTATCATGTCACCCCTAATCCTCACCTTCCTTAAACTAGACATACCCAATTTCTGCAACCTCCCTTCCTTTTAGCCTCCAATTTGAAACTCTGCCTGTTTTTTTTTCTGTGAGTCTTTCTTTCTTTCTTTCTTTCTTTCTTTCTTTCTTTCTTTCTTTCTTTCTTTCTTTTTTTCCTCCCTCCCTCCCGGTGCTTTGAAGAATAGCTTGACTCCCTTTTCTTTGGGGCAGCCCCTCAAATATTGGAAGACCGCTATCCTGTCCCCCCTAGTCCTTCTTTTCGTTAAACTAGACATCCCCAATTCCAGTAACCTTTCTTCCTTTCTTTTAGCCTCCGGCCCTCTAATCCTCTTTATTGCTCTTCTCTGCACTCTTTCCGGACTGCAGCTAATCCCGGCAGTTTATTTCGTGACTGTTCAAAGTTACAAGAGCACCGAAAAACGTGATTTAAAGGCCGTTTTCCACAGTTAACAAACCTTTGCAGCCATCCCCAAGGTCCTGCAATCAAAATTCTGGAAAACGAGAAAACTCTCCGTCGCTCGAGGCAAAACACAGCAGATCTTCTTCCTCTGTTGAGTCATCCAAGTTCGGTCTCCAAGCTAAGCAGTCCATGAGCAAAGTGGAAATTTGCCAGGGAAGCCTGCCTCTCTCCTAATCAGGAGGAATTTCCCTCTGGAAAGAGATGTAAAAGGGAAATCCTCAGGAAGATGCCTAATTTAACATACCACATCTGTTGGGAGGCATAAACCAGTTGAAAGAGCTTTGGGAGAGAGGGAGGAGAGAAAGAAAGAAAAAGAAAGAGGAAGGAAGGAAGGAAGAAAGAGAGAGAGAGAGAGAGAAAGAAAGAAAGAAAGAAAGAAAGAAAGAAAGAAAGAAAGAAAGAAAGAAAGAAAGAAAGAAAGAAAGAAAGGAAGGAAGAAAGGGAAGGAAGGAAAGAAAGAGAGAAAGAAAGAGGAAGGAAGGGAAGGAAGGAAAGGGAAGGGAGGAAGGGAAGAAAGATAGATAGATAGATAGATAGATAGATAGATAGATAGATAGATAGATAGATAGATAGATAGATAGATAGATCGATCTCTGCCCCTTCTCACACTTGATGATGTTACCTAGTTAGGTTATGAAACGTCTGCAAGAAAACCACCAAGCTTACAGGCAGGCCACCCCACAGTTCTCCTCCTCCTCCTTTCCACAAACCCCATTCCCTTCTAGCGCTGATGATGTTATCTAGTTGGGTCATGAAACATCTGCAAGAAAACTACCAAGCTCAAAAAGCACCAAAGACCCCACAGTTCAACCCTGAAGCCACAAATATTTCTTTCTATTGACAGAAGAGAAGTAAAGATTTTGTCCCCAAAGTGCAAATTAAGCAAGATGCAAGGCACCCTTTTCTGACCAGCCTTTTAAAAAAAAAAAGACTTCTCCAGATCTCCAGATCTGGAAAAGATTATTTTGCTGCAGGAGAAGGAAATTCCTCACACTCACACACACCCCAAAAATGTCCCAGCTTGCATAATCCTAAATTTTCATTCTCTTGGGCAACAGCTCAAAATCTTGGCAGGAAAAAAATAATAATTATATTATTTCTTGGTCACTTAGAAAACTTAGCTCCCTACAGCGAGACTATTACAATAGGATATTAGTTCCTCTACCAGTTGTCATTGGGAAACATCAAAGTCTCAATCCCAACAATTAAAATTCTGCCTCTGGAATGAACATCTGTATTTTTCAGGCTAGCTTGAGCAATTCCCATTTTTATTTTTCTCCAACTCAGTGCTGTGTTAGAAGGGAATTACGTAAGCAGACTTGAGATTCTGCCTTTCTATCATCAGGGTAACACTCCAAAAACCCAAGAGAAAGGGACTGGGCATTGGGTGCAAACTATGAAATTGCAAACATAAAAGGAGAATATTTGCAGCTCAGGAGTGAAATAAGGGGGACCTTGGTACTCTCCGAGCTTGTTTACTTTCTTGCGGACGTTTCATGACCCAAACGAGGTAACATCCTCAATGCTACTAGCAATGGTTTGGGTCATGAAATGCCTTCAAGAAAGCAACCAAGCTCAGAGAGCACCAAGGACCCCTCAAATTGAAAATAAATAAACCCTCCCCAAAAGGCCAGGGAATACAGAGAAGAAAAATCCAGGAAATTTCTCCCCACTACTAAGAAGTAGGCCAGGAGTGGTATGGTGGCCTAGAGGTGGAGCGCTCGCCTCACAATGAAGAGGCTGTGAATTCGATCCTAGGTAGAGGCAGATGTTTCTCTCTCTGGACACAATGATAATATATCTGCTGAACAAAACTCCACACCAGCGATAGGAAGGGCATCTGGCCAAGAAACACTCTGCTAGCTCCATTTCTGTTGCCCAGAGACCACCCAGTAAGGAATTATGGGAAAAGAAGAGGAAGAAGGAGGAGAAGGAGGAAGACGAAGAAGAGGAAGAAAAGCAAAAACGAAGGAGGAGAAAAAGGAAGAAAAGAAAAAGGGGAGGAGGAGAAAGGAAGAAAAGGAAGAAGAAGAAGAAGAAGAACAAGAACTACTACTACTACTACTACTACTACTACTGGGAGGTGGACCCACATAGCTAAGAATTTTGATCACGTGACCGTGGGGGTGGTGCAATGGTCGTAAATGAAAAACAGTCGTAAGTCACTTTTTTTTTCAGTACTATTGTAAATTCAAACAGTCACTGAACTAATGGTTGTGTCAGGATTCCAGCAATCGCCGTAATTAAATCATGATTCTGAAGCCAAGCTTCATAAAAACTTCAAAAGATTCATTAGAGGTGACATACTGGCACTGCCCTGTATGAAGCCAAATGTCAGTTGGCGCTCCATTCAAAATTCAAGAAAGACAGACTCCATTGTTATAGAGAAAAGAAACATTTACTGGAAATCAAGTGGATTCTAGACCTGATGATCAAAAGGATTCTAGACCTGATGATTTACACGTGAAAAACACATATACAAAGTTATGGCAACATTCCCACCCACCATAGTTCAAACGAGGATGTGTATAATGTCACATGGGGCATCTTCAGATGGAGATGCAGACATCTGGCTGTTGACCTTGGCCTAGTTTGATAAAGAGCTGTAGTTGCGCAGAAAGCAAGCAAATAAGCATAATCAATAACGTTTTCCCCAAGTTATACAGTTCATTCTCTAAAACCTCCAGCACTCTTCCCACCCCACCAAGCCCGATTAATTCACCCTCCCCCTGTTACTATGGCAGCCAAAGAGAAAGCGAAAGAAAGGAGTCTTGAAGGCTGACACCAACTCTGGCCTACGTCATTTACAGTCCCCTGTGGCCCTGTTTCCTCCCTGCCCCCTGGGTGTCTCATAAACCAGATTCTTCAACTGAGCACCTTCACAGGCTGGGTGTCATCAATCACATTCTCCAATTAAATATATTTGCGGGCAAAAACTCTGGTATTTTAATTTCAATCTTTTAAAGATTAAAGAGTTGGAATGTACTTCCGCTTTCAACTGCTCTTCCAGATTTCCTTCCTCTCTCCCACCTTTTTTTTTTTTATAGCAACTACTAAAACAGGCACGGGGATGTTTTATGAGTTGATAGGTTGTATTGTAACACGAGGACTACCTGGACTCCCATTTTGAGGACTTATTTGAAATATTCCCTTAATCCTCTTCCTATTTGGTTGAAAATGTCCCACTTGGTTTCTGGTCTTCTACTCCAGGATTGGCCCTTTGATGATGGAGCTCCACCACCCAATAAAATTGTGGATGACTGGCTCAACTTGCTGAAGACCAAATTCTGTGAAGACCCCGGGTGCTGCGTCGCTGTCCATTGTGTAGCTGGCCTGGGACGGTGAGTGTCATCCTCCGTGACGGGCACGGAGAGAGTGAAAACAATTTTTGATCAGTGTTTCTCTTTGCACAAAACTACACAATTATCCATGGCCAAGAGAATTACTACCTTGTTCTACCTTCACAAAATCACGAAGCAGACTCTTTGTCCCAACAAAATCCCTTTTTATTAGGCTAATGTGAATTCCTATCATTCACATCTAGCAAAGCCCCGGCAAACAGTCTTTCAAGGGTGAGCTGCAACCACAGACATTATCAGGCTTGGAGAGCTGCCAGGCTGATATCTTCCAAGCGCAACGCTGTACAAGAAAATACTTGGCAAGGAGTCTCTGAGAGTCATGAACAAATCTTCACACTAATTAAATGAATTAATTGTCTCCTGCAAACACCATTCCCCTTTCACTCCTCTTTATTCCCTATAGGAGTGGCCATTCACCGTCTATCTGTGCCTTTACTCCCAAGTCGATCCTTGATCCTTAACTGTACCCTTCTTCTGACAGCTCTGCGCATGTGCACATTGGGAATAGACTCCAGCTGTTCTTCTGCCCCACTGAACTCGGACTCCGAAGGCAGCTGATAACTGTCAGAAGGCCCTGGCCCCATCTCTGCCTCCGACGCAGAGCCCTAGTCAGAGCCTTCCCCAGACTCCAGGACTGGGCTATGTTCCTCCCCAACCTCTTCACTGTCCGATTGGGGGGCCACAACATACCATCCCTGGTTTAAGATGTATGTGTTAGTGAAACATTTGTTGATCGGCACTTGGTCTAGATACAACTTAGCAACTTTAAGACGGGTTGGACTTCCAACTCCCATCTTAAAGTTGCCAAGTTTGAAAAAAAAAAAAAAAACAGGTCTAGAAGCTCAGTTTTGTGCACAACAAGAACATTATGTGGAATTTTTTCAGCCAGAAGTGTTTTTTTCACTTCAACCTTGGCGTCCTGAATTATTCTTCAGCTATTTTGCTTTTTTTCAAAATTGGACTAGAGAAAATGGTACCGCGTTGTGGGCCTGACCTCACTTCTGCCTTTTCCGGTCTAGGGCTCCAGTTCTGGTCGCGCTAGCCCTGATTGAGAGCGGGATGAAGTACGAAGACGCCATCCAGTTCATTCGACAGTAAGTGCTCTTCTAGAAACCTCCGTGCCACCTGTTCTGATGGGGATGAACGACCCCAGGTTGGTGGGCAAACCACTTGGCACATCCCAAAGGAATTCGACAGGGGCCTGTCCTCCTGGGCTGTACCACTTCGGGCCATAGATGGGGAGGTGCTTAAAATCCCACCTTCCTCCAACCCTTCACAAAATTGCAATCCATGCATCATCTTAAGTACTGGAAAGGGCTTAGAGTCTAAATCTCCAGGCAGAGATATTTCTCTCCTGAAAGTAGGCTAAGCATTCCTGCCTGCCTGCAGTCCAAATTTTCTTTGAAGTGTCGTCAAAATTTGGCATTACAGTAAACGGTTTGCGGAACCATACCTGTGGCAGCGTACAGGTAGACTTCAACATGAGCTAGAGATAGGAATGCCTGGGGGGGGGAACCCTGGAAAAATTGGGAGAGGGAAACAAGTTTTTTTTTTCCCAAAGCCGTTTGGAGAAAAACGGGGGGGGGGGGGAAAGACTGGGTTTTTTGCCATTTTTTCCTGATTTTTTTTTTCCCAAGCCTGCTCTACTTATGGCTGGTTGCTGAGTCACTAAGTTCTAAGTTACAATGGATCCCCCCCCCAAAAGGTACTTGCGACCTGGATTCAAAGTTCCAACCCAAAAGAAGACACGAGTGGATCACTTTTATACTCATACCAAGAAATCCACATGGAGGCGTCCATGTTGTTGCCTGGAACCAGTTTGCTCTAGTGGTTAAGTCACCAGGCTAGAAACCGGGAGATGGTGAGTTCTAGACCCCGGCATAGGATGAAAGCCAGCTGGGTGGTTTGGGTGACCTTGGGCTTCTTGGCAAGATGGGTGGAAAACAAGTCTAATAAATCATCAGGAGACAGTGAGTTCTAGTGCCGCAGTAGGCATGAAGGTCAGCTGGGTGACTAAAACTCACCGCCTCCTGGTGATCAGCCCAAAGTCACCCAGGCGGCTTTCATGCCAAAGGTGGAACTAGAACTCCCCATCTTCTGGTCGTTGCCCCAAAGTCACCCAACTGGTTTTCCTGCCTAAGGCGGGACTAGAACTCACCATTGCCTGGTGATTGTCCCAAAGTCACCCAGCTAATTTTCATGCCCAAGGCGGGACTAG
>NW_020769389.1:1282012-1297283 GCF_900518735.1 Pseudonaja textilis | reverse complement strand
TGCCAAGGTGGAACTAGAGCTCAGTGTCTCTTTGCGATTGGACCAAAGTCACCCAGCTAATTTTCATGCCCGAAGCGGGACTAGAACTCCCCATCTCCCGGTTTCTACCCTGGGGCCTTAACCACTAAACCAGAGTTGTCTCATCCCTGTATGGAAAAGACGCTCTCCGCTTTCTCAGCTTTTGTGGCGCACGCAACGTGCTTCCCTCCTCCTCTTCCTCTTTTGCAGGAAACGCCGAGGAGCCATCAACAGCAAGCAGCTGACCTACCTGGAGAAATACCGGCCCAAGCAGCGCCTGCGTTTCAAGGATCCCCAGAACCACAAGAATAAATGCTGCATCATGTAACCTCTGCGGTGCCTCCTTGCCGGAACCCCACGCGAGAGGGAAGACAAACCGTGCCACCCTCAAAGCGCACAGGGCTTGACTTCTGAAGTTTGCAGAGGACAATTTGGTCACAGCTTTTCCCTTTTTTTTTTTTTGAGTCGTTCCCAAGCAAGGAGAACGCTGGTTTGCCCCCATTGTTTGGTTTCCGAGGCTTGAAATAACGTTGGTTTCCCCTCCTTCTCTCCTTCCTTCCTTCCTTTCCCAAATATTTTGTCTTGTCGCAAGCTCTTTGTAACTGACATCAACTTTTTCAATGCAATAACTCCGGAGCGGTCGTCTTTTTTCCTCCAGGAGAACTCGGGGGATGGATTAAGGAATGAACTAGCTAAAGTAGAAGGCCATAGTTAAAGCCCACTTCTTTCTGGGCAGAGATAAACCTAGATACACCGGGGAGCCGAGTTAGTTGGGGTACAAAGGGGTGTTGTGCTGTGCTTGGTTGGTTGGTTGGCTTTCATGTTTGAACAGGTAGCTGTGGGTCATCCTTTCTTGCAAGGGTTGGGAGCCAACCCTTTGAACAAGAGATGGGACATCCCCTGGTCTGTGGAGATGATAATCCACTGATCCCGATGTGTCTTTCACGACTCGCGATCCCCCCCCCTCGCTTCCAGCAGGATGCCATTTCTCTTTTATGTCCTCGCCCACGAAGTCATGAAAAAATTCCCCATCGGATTGAATAAGGATCGGATAAGGCTGGCTACTTTTTGCATGTCTTTGGTTGAGGTTAGAAAAGTGGTTGAGGTTAGAAGTAGGGGACCGGGAAGGTGGCTTTTCTCTCGAAGAGAGAACCGAAGGATTTAAGGAAGGAGCAGAAAGGAGGCTTATGGGAATTGGGAACGGGAATGGGATGTGGGAATTCTTGGTAGGACGGAACGGCACTTGATTTGGGCGGGGGTCTCGTCGGCCACAATAATGTTCATTTTGAAGAGGAAGAAGCAGAGAAAATCCCTTTTCTGGAGGGTTTTTTTTTTTCTGTCTTGTGGAGGTGTCTGGCTAAGAATCTATTTTCGTAAGCCTTCTGTATTGACTTTGTGGAATTAATGTTTTTAAATAAAGCCTCTTCAGGTCCCCAGTGATTTTATGGACCTAAAGTAAGGGTCTTCAAGCTTGGCAGGTTTAAGACTTGTGGACTTCAACTCCCAGAATTCCTGAGCTAACATGACTGGAGGAGGAATTCTGGGAGTTGAAGTCCACAAATCTTAAAGCTGTCGAGTTTGAAGACCCCTGACCTCGAGCAAGGGTGGGAAACCATGGCCCTTTTTTCTTTACTTGTGGACTTCAACTCCCAGAATTCCTGAGCCAGGCTCAGGAATTGTGGGAGTTGAAGTCCACCAGTCATAACAGGGCCCATGGTTCCACATCCCTGACCCTAGAGCAAAGGTGGGTGACTATGGCCCCTTCACAACCTGTGGACTTCAGCTCCCAGAATCCCTCAGCCCAGCATGGCTACCTCAGGAATTCTGGGAGTTGAAGTCCACAGATACTCAAGGGGACTTAGTTGCCCACACCCCAACCTAGAGGGAACTCTTTTGAGTTTTACCATTTTCTCCAACGTGTGTGCAATGCACTTTTGCACATACTTCCTCACCTGATACTCCTTGTGAGGAGACTTGTGTCCTCACAAATCACCAGGACGATATCCATTTCAGTCCAAGTGACTCAGGAGATGGATTTCAGCCTCTCGCGTGTAGTTCTTTGATTTGGGCCTATCCCCATGATGACGAACCTATGGCACACATGTCAGAGGTGGCAGGCAGAGCCCTCGCTGTGAACATGCACACCGTTGCCAACTCTTCTTACGGTTTCTGGCACGCACATGTGCACTGGCCAAGCTGGTCTTTGCAGGTGCTGGAAAATGGGCCAAAAAACAGACCATTTTTTGGCCTGTTTTCAAGCTGTTCCCTGATCACTTTCAAGCCATTTTGGGGCTGTGTTTCGGGCCATTTTCAGGCTGTTTTGGGGCTGTTTTCTGGGCCATTTTCAGGTCAAAACCAGCCTGAAAATGACTTGAAAATGCCCCCCCGAACGGGCAAAAACCAGGCATGCGCACACCAGCCAGCTGGTCTTTCGTTTTCTGGCATTCTAGCACGCACACATACACATGCGTGTACATTCCAGTTTGGGCCCTCGGTGCCAAAAAGGTTCGCCATCACTGACCTATCCTCTCACCACAGCGAGCCAATTAACACATATATCCAACTGCCAGTTGTGGTGTTTTATCCATGGAAACACGGGTGCCTGCGTAGATCTGGGGGCATCTCCTGTTCCTCCAAACAGCCCAAGACTCGTTTCTGTCGATCCAGAAAAATCTGAGTCAACCCAGCCTGTCAACTCCACTTGAACTCGTGAAGGAGTTAGACTTTTTATCTGTCTTCCTGTTTATATATTTATATTATTATTATTATTATTATTTTAAATTGCTGACTAGTTTTTAATGCGGGTGGAATGAGAATCTTGAGGGCTGGGATTTGAAAGGCCAGACATGAAATGTAGAAATGAAAAATTAAGAGAGGTTCCGCCAAGACCCTTGAAATAAATCCCAACCAGTAAAAGTTCAAAGTGGACAAGGAAGTTGGTGTCCCTCTCCCTTTCTTGGAGGCCTGGGTGTTGTCTTCATCCTTTGGGTGTGTGGTTGGAAGAATATTACGGAAGAAACTTCCCTGCTGTTCTAAATTCCTTTACTGAGTAACTAATCTCCCCTCTCCTAGCCAAGTTTCTTTATAACAGTCTTCCTGCCCTGGGCTTAAATCCAATTTTGTCAGCCAGGGGTGATGTTCCTCCACAGTCATGTGGAGAGAGAAAAGGAATCACGAGGTTGAAAATGGAGAACCTTAAATTGATAGAATAAGGTGCCATCTGATCAGCTTTGGGTTATTTAGCGATGATCCGATTGTCCCAGAAAGAGAGTTATGAGCTATGAACTCTGGACAAAGGGTGCTCATTTGGTTGGTGGTATTAGAAGACCGGTGAATAAGTGAAGTTTTACCACCTGCCTAGATCCCTACAGAGACTTGTGAATTATTTTTTTTTTTTACGACAAAGATACAGCAGTTGAGAGGAGAACTTGGATCATAGTTTGATTTAGCTCTTCGTAGATTGTGAAACATCCTAGAAGCACCCCAAACATTGTCACCCGTGGGTTGCTTTCTCTCAAAGCGCTCCTTGTGAGTATCACTGCATAAACTCTTTAACCGACGTTTCAAGATGCTTTCTAGATTTTGGAGAATTGTTATCTTTGCAAAGCTGTTTCATGTGGTCTCTTTCTCTCTCTGTCTCTGGAGCATCCAACTAGTAGCTGTTCTAGATTAACTTTGGGGCCTGTGATTGGTTTCTAAGGAGGAACATCCTATTCTGAATCTTCCATCGTTTTCCTATTCTCGTTGAACATGCTGCTGTGATCCACGGTGTTCGGGCCAAGCCATAACCTTAAAAGAGTTGGGTTGAGCGAAGCCCACTATAGAACTACCTTAGGGTGTGGGGTGAATTAACGCAAGTCCACCCACCGATTCCTAAGGATCTGTTTGTCTTCCACTTAGATACAGATTAGTGTTCATGTTGCCTGTGGATTGTAATTTTGGGTAGAAAAAAAAAATCAGAAGGATTCTATGGTGGCACTTTTTCCAAATTAATATATATATATATATATTAGAAGTGATCTCCCTTCCATCAGGTGCCTAATTCTGAATTATGGCTTTTCCCATTGTCACTAAGATAGTGTAACAAGGCTTATGAGGAATTGAGATTTGAACTTTTCCAGTTGTAAAGACACATCCTTTTTTTTCACTAGGAGTTTATGCATTCTTCTGCCTTTAGCAGTGTTCCGGAAAGGTATTCCTCCCAAGTCTTCCTTGCAGAAGAAATGTGTCTCGTCTCGGAGAAGGATTCTCGGTAGGGCAAGAATATCTTTTTTTTTTTTCAAATTAACTGCGGAAGCTTCCTAACTTCATTGTGTTCAGGAGCAGGTAGCCTTCTTCCTACCAGTCTTATTAGCAAAACTGTCCATAGAGAGGCCCAGTGAGGTCATAAAATCCAGCCCTGTTTGACACAGGTGTACAAACTGAAACATCCCAAAGAGATTACTGTTCATCTTTCCACCCAACAAAAGGAAAACCTTCACATCTCCGGAACATGAATTCCACAATTTTTTTTTTTAACTAGTGGGACATTTTTCTTCAGGTTCACCCAAAATATAAATATATGATTTGTTTAGAACTTTAGACAGCTGTTAAAAATCTCTCAAAGAGTAAGGGCTCTTTAGCCCTTCAGCCATCTTTAAGCCACAAAACTGTGGTCTCAGCAGCATGAGGAATTCACCAATTCCGTGTATATATATATATATGGATGGAAACGTAGCCTGGATCTTCCCTTCTCAAACTTGGTACTCTGGCCTGGTTCTGTAGCCTGTTGATCCAAAGGAAGAGAAACTAGTTGTTGTTTTTTAAAAAAATGATTTCCCAAATGTCTTGCGAGGAAGCAAGTGACGGTCTGGATAAACCACAAACGTTGCCTCTCCCGAATTGTTCTCCATCCAGCCTTCCCTGATTTAGGGAGACAGGATTTCTAAACTTGGGCAGTTGCTAAGTTTCTTCCATTGGGCTGGAATCCTCCAAATTTGAACATGGGAAAAACGAGCGCTTCCTTGCACACAACCTATTTCCACTGCAGAAAGAGGCAAGGGGCTCTTTCAGTCTTATTCCTACTAGGGAGGTGTTTGTGCTCTGGCCGTTAAAAATGCACGAAATGATGTGACTGAAAGAACAGCGCGCACACACACACCATTTTGTGGCTGTGTGTGTGGGGCGGGGGGAGAACTGGGTTGCAGGAGTGGCGGGCTGGGTCGCGTGGTGTACACGGCTCAACTCGCGCGAGCAATGGGCATACGCAGCTCGGCTGCAAGTTGAGCTGGGCACGCACGCGCAGCGTCCCCGTTGCAAGCAGGCTGCCAGCCTGGGAGTTGGGGACACCTGTCAAAGAAAGCCTTTCAAAATTGCTTTGCTTAATCCTATCAAAGAGGGCTTTTAGCTCCTACCCAGATACAAACTGTCTTACTAAGTACTGTAATCATCTCCTCAAATATTGTCCAGACACTTCCTTCAAGACCATGAGATCTAGAAACTTTTCCCCTTTTTAAAAAACAAAAACAAAAAAAACAATGAAATTTAAGAGACCGCCCTCGGTGGCTTGCAGTCTGCCTGTTCCTCATTCTAACTATGGAGCTAAAGTTTGAGTTAAGCGCGTTCTTCCTGCAAGGTTTTGGAGTTGTCTCTTTCAATTCACTGGTGCTGTTCCTGGCTTGGGTGATCCAGTTGATTCTGGCTTGATTCATTGCTTGGAAACCTCTTTTTCTGGGTGCTTCACAAGAACAGCTTCCAGGTCCAAGTGGCCGTGCTTTGTGGCTGTTTTTAAAAGTTGTACGATTTCGAGAGTTGCAGAGTGCAGGCTGTCCTCACCTCAAGACAATGCTGGATCACTTGAGTCCCTTTTGAAAGTAGGATGTTTGGAAACAGCTACCCCACCCCCCAAAAAAGAAGAAGAAGAATGACCTGTTCTGAAATTGGCCTGTTCTCGCTGTTTCCTTGTATGGGTATCGAACTAAATGGGAGTATAGCATCTCTTGTCGTTTTGAGGAAGCAGGGATTGTGTAAGAAACAATTCTGTGCGGAGCAGAGGGCCTAAAATAATGGATAAATGCTTTTTTTAATGTTGTAATTTGGGGAAAGTTATTGGGCAGGCTGAAACTGGCTAAATTTGAGCAATGCAAATGAAGCGAAGTTCTGTTTATTGCCGTGAAATTGCAGAGCACCACGCTTCCTCTATAAAATGAAAGCTTCCATTCTTTCCGTAATACCTGGAAACAGACCTTGACATGTCTTGGCAACTTGAGGCTTAGGGATTTAGTGTTTCTGGTTCTTTTGCTCTGTTGGGGAGTTGAATGTGAACTACGCAGTCATCTCTGTTGTTTTCGGATTGGGGGCTCTGCTTTTCGGAGTAGACAGCTTCACCATGGGAGTGATGGACCCAGAAGGTCCCCAAAGAGAGGCAAACCGGTTTCTTGAGTTGGCTTGCCAAGATTTGGACTTTCTCCTGAAAGTTTAAAAAAAAAAATGGGAAAGAAAATAACACCCCACATTGAACAGCGAGGGTCTCAAACGACAATCCAACAGCGTCGCCTTTAGCTTCTGAACTAAAATTGATGCTGAATTTGAGTAGGAACAGAATAGAACCGACACGAAAGGGGTTTGAATTATTTCAGGGTATCTCCTGGGGGTTTGCGCCTCACGTGAAAACCACTTTGGGGAGACAGCCAGGGTGTTGGAAGGAAAGAAACGTTTTTTTTCTGGTTCACTGCTTTCTCTCTTCCTTTTTCCCATCCCATTGGATCAGGGTTATCCAACCTTGGCAACTTTTTAAGATTTGTGGACTTCAGCTCCTAGAATTCCCCAGGCAGCTGAGAGTTGAAGTCCACAAATCTCAAGAGTAGCCAAGATTGGACACCCCTGCTGTAGGTGGTAAGAATGTGGAAACCTAGTTCCTTTCCTTCCCAAAACCAGGCAAAACGCTTTCACTGCCCTTAGTAGCAGGTGGAGACTCCAGAACAATTAATTCAGAAGCTTGTGGCCCACCAGAATTCAATCGTCGTCACAGCTTTATTTCCAGAGTTCAGTTTGGCTGGTGGAGGAAATCTTTCAGGGCAAGTCCATTCCCACGTGTGCCTTCCACCCAAGCCCATTACCTCATGGCATAGGAGCAACTGGTGTTGTGAATAAGCCACATATGTCCCATTATGTGCAAGACACAGAAGGAAAATCCGGGCTTGAATCCCCTTTGAAGAGAGAGAGGAAGTAGAAGAGGCAGAGAGCTTCTCATTTTCATAGATTAAGAATGTCTTTTCAAAGGCGCAGCTCCAAAGTTTTATGAAATAGATAATATAGTGTTTTTCTTTTCTTTTTTTAATGGCAATGGGTCCTGCGTCCCCTTTGCAAAAACATGATTGGGGGTGGAAAAAAACAGCCGAAGGCGCAAATGTCCAGAGCACGTAGAAGGTTTTCAGAGAATGATTTCAGAATTAGTCATTTACAAATATACCAGCATTTTTAATAGCCTTATAGTGTGAAAAACTTTTGAATATGAAAAAAAAAAAATTAAAAGCTTGTGTGTAACCTTAGCTGGAAGACGTATGTATAGAAATGAACAAAAAATAATAATATTGCAATGCCTCTGTGTTTGGGGGGGAATGGGGGTGGGATGGGGTCTGTTCTCAACTGTTGCAAAGGAAGACATGTTATTTTCCTACGCAGGTGTCGAGCCTTTGTACCTGGTTATCGAAATCAAACCCTGGGAAATAAGGAAAAAAAATTCACCATCCCAAATCTATTCTTGATCATGTTTCAGCGCAGCTTCTAATAGGTCCAGAGTGTGACATTTGCCTGCAGCAAAATGACAAAATTTAGAATTATGGGTCCTTTGTTGGCGTCCCTGCTACTTTGGATGCCAGAAATTCTGTGAAATCTGTACAGCAAGGAGATGTTTTCCTTTCCAGGCTCCATTCCTGCACAAACTATCTGGGGTATAAAACCCAGAGGTTTTCCAGAAGCATGGACCAGAATTCTTGAGTCTCAAAATTCTTGCAAGTGGGTTTTATTTCTGACTGACAAATTGAATGGAAGTCCATCTGAAGGACTTTCAGGACGGAGCAGGTTGACTGTTAGAAGGATGAAAGTCAAAAGACAACAGCATCCCAGGTGAACATCTAGGTCAAAGGTCTTCAAACTTGGCAAGTTTAAGACTTGTGGAGTTCAACTCCCAGAATTCCTGAGCTAACATGACTGGAGGAGGAATTCTGGGAGTTGGAAGTCCACAAGTCTTAAAGCTGTCAAGTTTGAAGACCCCTGATCTAGGTGGTCTTCTCCAGGAGTCATTTGACCATCTGGTTAAAGATGAGAGCCAATTCCACTGGCGTCTGAAGTGGGTTTAGAAGGAACGGTGAGGAAAATGAAAAATGGACTTCTCTTTTCTTAACACCAGCATTTCCTGTCCTCTTACACCCAATTCACAGTTAGCCATCAATAGAAATTGCTTCTTTCCATTGACTTCCCCTACCTCTTGATTGAAAATCAGGAACGCTGAAGATGCAGTTGTTCTGTGACATGTTCACATGTTCCTTTTTCTGGCAAGATGAGAGAGAAATCCCGAGTCAGAAAGGCGCTGGGTAGTTGGTGCCAATCTGCTTCTTGAAAATGAGCCCTTCATGTGGTTGACGGTCTAAAAATTACGATTTAATGAATTTTAATGCTTCGTGTCCATCAGTCACCCAGTAGTCAGAACACGACAGCAAATCAGAGGAAAAATTAGCTATGTAATTGTGCGCGAGAATCATGATGGTTATTTTTACTGTTCTTAATTAGGAACGATCACATTGCAATGGCCGTTATTTATTTCCAGGGCTGCCCTGTTAATTGACTTCATCAGCCACACACTCTGACACAATGGCACAATTCCTTGAGTCTCAGTAGTTCAGAACATGAGGAGTTGATGCTGAGATTTTTAAGCAGGTGTGTCCCAACTTTGGCGACATTTAAGACCTGTGGACTTCAATTCCCAGAATTCCCTAGCCAACATGGCTGGCTGGGGAATTCTGGGAGTTGAAAGTCCACGGGTCCTAAAAACACCAAAATCTTGGTAGTTCGCAAAATGAGGAAATAATGCTGAGATTTTAAAGCAGGCATGTCCAACCTTGGCAACTTTTAAGAGGGACTTCAACTCCCAGAAGTCCAACTTTGTGGACTTCAACTCCCAGAATTCCCGTGCTGGCTGGGGAGTTCTGGGAGTTGAAGTCCTTAGATTTTAAAGTCTTTTAAAGTTGACCTCCATTTTAAACCTTGTTTTCCTCTATTCTGAGCCCTGCTTAATTATGATGGAGATGGCTTTTCCGGTGCTCTTTTTATCAGGTAAATACTGATGTTGAGGTCTGCCAACGAGATCTAGAACCATGACACTTTATTATGACAATTTCCCCTCTCCCCTATAAATAAAATGAAATGTACCTGTTTTTGCTCAAGTCCTGTGAAAAAACTATGTCTTTTTTAATAATCCTTTTGTTTCTGAGTGGTGAAAGTCTTGAAAAACATCCTAAGGTGATTCTTTCTTTCTTTTTTTTTTGGCCTCCAACCACAACAACAAAACAAAGTAAAATAAAAGGCTTCACTGTTTTATATGAGACTCTGTGTGGTGGTGGGTTTTTCTCATTGGTGAGGTGGGTTGTCGGGTGGGAGGCACAATAATTGTGTCATTCGTTTATCAAATATTTACCTGTTTAAAACTACATACAGGTAGTCCTCAACTTATGGCTATCATGGATGCTGCAGGACCGACACAATTTTGCACTTATTTTTTTGTGTGGAGATCGTTAACCAAACCAATTGTTTTCTGCGGGAATTTTTGCTAAGAACCAGTATTTACTGATAAAAGGGAATATTTGTAACTCAGGGTTGAAACGAGGGGTCCTTGGGGCCCTCTGAGCTTGGTTGTTTTCTTGCAGACATTTCACGACCCAACTAGGTAACATCATCAGGGCACTCTGGAAAGAATGCAGAAAAGAGCAACAAAGATAGTTAGGAGCAAACATAAGGAGGACACTTGCAGGAATTGGGTATGTCCAGTTTAATAGAATTCTTTATTGGCCAAGTGTGATTGGACACATAGAGAATTTGTCTTGGAGCAAATGCTCTCAGTGTACATAAAAGAAAGATATATTCGTCAAGAGCCAAGAATCATAAGGTATAACACTTAATAGCAATAGCACTTAGACTTATATACTGCTTTATAGTGCTTTACGGCCCTCTCTAAGTGGTTTACAGTGTCAGCGTATTGCCCCCAACAATTTGGGTCCTCATTTTACCTACCTCGGAAGAATGGAAGGCTGAGTCAACCTTGAGCCTGGTGGGATTCGAACTGCCAAATTGTAGGCAGCTGGTTGCAATAGAAGTAGCTTGCAGTACTGCACTCTTAACCACTGCGCCACCGAGGCTCCTAATAATAGTCATAGGGTACAATAAGCAATCAAATCATAGTAGGAAACGGTCAATGAAGAAGTAGGAAAAAATTAATGAGAAGAACTAGGGGAGACATGATAGCAGTCTTCCAATATTTGAGGGGCTGCCACAAGGAAGAGGAGGCCAAGCCTGTTTCCCAAAGCACCTGAGGGCAGGACAAGAAGCAATGGAAACTAGTCAAGGAGAGAAGCAACCTGGAATTAAGGAGAAATTTCCTGAAAGAACAATCAGTGGAGCAACTTGCCTTCAGAAGTTCTAAATGCTCCAACACTGCAAGTTTTTAAGAAGAAATTGGATGAACATTTGTCTGAAGTGGTGTGTAGTAGGATATCCTGCCTAAGCAGAGGGTTGGACTACAAGACCTCCAAGGTCCCTTTTAACTCTGTTTTGTTCCCTGACAAAACAAATTGGTGGGACAACTTGCCTTCAGAAGTTCTGGATGCTTCCAACACTGGAAGTTTTTAAGAAGAGATTGGACAGCCACTTGTCTGAAATGGTATATAAGGTTTCCCGCCTTGGAACAGGGAAGGGGTTGGCTAGAAGACCTCCAAGGTCCCTTCTAACTCTTCTGTTACCTAGAAACAGCATCGTAGCACAGAGGGGGGCAAAAACCCTGAGCATAACACCACACTGGACCGTGAAATGCAGGGCAGTGTGGCGGTTAAACTGCGTCGATGAACTGCATGTGAACTTGGCTGTGGGCTAAACCAGATGCACGGAGATTAAATTGGTAAGAGGAAGTGAGAAAGAGGGCTGGTTGCAGCTTGTTGCACTGCGCAGCCATAAGCATCGTGTTCTGATGAAGCACGCACCTGAAATGACAGCTTTTGAGGTGAAGCCGCTGCTTTTAATGGCAAATGTGATGAGTAATTTTTAAGGCGGGTGTGGGTGGCTTGCAAGGAGACGCTTAGGAAAGTAGAGCAATTACTCAGCCCCTGCTCATATGGGAAGTCCTGCTACTACCTCCCCAAAACGTGGTATAATAAAACGGGGTTATTTAGCTAATGAGGTGTTGGGTGAGACCCAGATTTTTGGGGAAAAAAAAGTTTTTTAATTGGTTTTGTGAAATCTCCAAATTAAAATCAAACCAATCCCCTTTCCCCCCCTTTTGTTAGAATGTTTATCCTTTTAATGTTCAGTCAGCGCAAGTTGGGTGCATATCTAATGATCTTCCTCCTTATTTTCCACACAACAACTACCCTGTGAGGCAGGCTGGGCTGAGAGGAAGTGGTCCAAAGTCACACAGTTTTCAGGAAAAGTAGGCCTAAAACTCATAAACTGCTGGTTTCTAATCCAGGATCTTCACCACAGTCTCTCTGATTAATTCAGTTTAAACTAGAGGTATCCAAGCTTGGCAATTTTAAGACTTGCAGACTTCAACTCCCAGAATTACCCAGCCAACGGGTAGCTAGGCAGACGGATGGATAGATAATTGGATACACAGATGGATAGAACGCAGTGGCTAAGACGCTGAGCTTGCCAATCAGAAAGGTCGGCGGTTTGAATCCCTAGTGCCGCGTAACGGAGTGAGTTCCCATTACTTGTCCCAGCTTCAGCCAACCTAGCAGTTCAAAAGTACATAAAAAATGCAAGTAGAAAAATAGGGACTACTTTAGTGGGAAGGTAACAGCGTTTCTGTGTGCCTTAGATGTTTAATCATGCCAGCCACATGACCACGGAGACATCTTCGGACAGCGCTGGCTCTTTGGCTTTGGAACGGAGATGAGCACCGCTAGAGCCAGAAATGACTAGCACATATGTATACACACACACACACAGAGAGAGAGAGAGAGAGAGAGGATGGATGGATGTTAGACTAGATTGATAGGATACAGATAGATGGATAGATAGATGATGGATGGATGGATGGATAGGATAGAATACAGATAGATGGATAGAGATGGATGGATGCTAGGATATAGATAAATACCAACAGATGTGTGTGTGTGTATAATATAAAAAAGTTTCCCATCTGTCATTAACCCAACCACTAAATAACACATTTTCCAAGGAAGGGTTATTAATCTGCTTTTCTTGAGAACCAAAAGTCAGTTTTGAATTTCTCCCCTAGTGATATCCAAATGCAGCCAACCACCTTCAATGTCTAACCCAACGGTGTCAAACTCAATTTTATTGAGGACCCTCTCAGGGTTGTGTTTGACCCCGGGGGGCAGGGGTTGGGCAGCTCAGTACCACTGATGTCAGGGCACCTGTGGTGGCCCAAGGGCTCTGCCGGGAAAAATGGAGCTAGGGAAGGCAGCCCTACTTAAGCTCCGTTGTCATTGGCAGAGGGTTGGAGGCCATTTGCAGCTGAAAACGGAGCTTGGCCCTTCCATCCTCCATTTTGGTTGGCAGGGGCACTGCCAGCTTGTCCTTTGCTGTTTCCAAGGTGGCCCCGTGGGCGAGATTCTGTCCTTGCGTTTGACACCCCTGGTCCAACCTATGTGCCACCTTCAAGGTGCCAACCTCCTTCAAGGTTGTAACTAATAAAAAAGATTCACTACTATATTTTGGACAGAATAGTTGCCAAGATGTTGTGGGCACTGAAGACCTCTCCGGCTGCCCCCATTAAATTATTGAAATTTAACTTGGGTTTTTTGCTAATTCGGTTAATGTAAACAAACTCTCCCACGGCCGTCATTGCATTTAAATGACATTAAATGACATGTATTTAACATAATTTTCTTTCCATTATATATTATGGAAGTAAGTGAAAGCAAGATTGAACCCAGATTGACTCATATTTAAAGTAGGCCCGTAAAACCTGTAGCCTCCTGAATGGATTAAAGGGTTGGGGATCATCTGAGGTAAACCTGATGTTCTTGAATTCCTGTTTCTCACCTGCCGATAACGTGGAAAGCTGGGAAACAAAGGCGTAAAATCAAAATCACATGAAGCATTAGTACCGCTTTATAAAACCTTAGTAAAGCCACACCTGGAATGCTGCATCCAGTTTTGGTCACCCTATTATAAAACAGATGTTTGGAAAAAAAAATCTAGCCCCGTTTCATCACTTCCTGTTTTTTCCGAAAATACCAGAAGTGACAAAATGGGACTAATATTTCGGCCTACAAAGCTTGTAGAAGCCTGCAGAAGCCTTCCTCAAGCCTTTGGGAGGCCGAAAAAGGCCTCAAACCGACCGAAAATCAGCTGTGAGGCGCGCACATGTGCCATGGGGTCAGTTTGCCTGCAGCTTGCGTGCCAGCACAAATGACTCTGCGTGCCACCTGTGGCACGCGTGCCATAGGTTTGCCATCATGGGTATAGGGTCTCCTGCTCGAGTAGGGGGCTGGACTAGAAGACCTCCAAGGTCCCTTCCTGCTCTATTCTGATGCTGAGTTGTAATCCAAGCACAGTTTCTGCTTCCTCCATATCTTAGGAATCAGATTGTTTCAATGTTATTGTTCTCATGCATTAATGGAACAGCTGTTTTCTCCCTGCACCAGCTTGAACAGATGTTTGGTTGGATATGGTTTGCTTAACTGTCGGAAGACCTTGATTTCCCAGGTGATAAGACACACCTCCAGTGAGAGGTGGAAGATTGCTCCCATCTCAAGATGTGCTGTGGCTTGTGGGGCACGTGAGTAGCTGGGTTACTTCAACGAACCCTTTTATCCAGCCAAAACAGACTTTATGCTTTGATTGTTACATTGGTTGGCTGAGGAATACGGTTACATTTCCTACCGATAGTGTTTTGACATGTGCACAACACCTGCAGATACAATGAACATCGTTTACTATAAACGGTACCATTTTCACAGGAAGGACAGCTGTCTGTATTTTGTTATTTGTCTCTTCCATAAAAACACAAGTTTTTAATGCTTAAGCTACCAGAACGTATTTCTGAAGCATAACAATGATTGCAGGAATTAAACCTCCACTGTGATCTCCTTCTATTCCCTTTCCGAGGAAGCAAGATCATTAACAAATCTCCTCCTCCTCCTCTTCCTCCTCTTTCTCCTCCTCCCCTTTTTCTTTTCTTCCTCTTCTCTTCTTCCTCCCCTCTCCTCCTCCTCCTCTTCTTCTTTCTTCTTCTCCTCCTCCTCTTTCTCCTCCTCCCCTTTTTCTTTTCTTCCTCTTCTTCCTCCCCTCCTCCTCCTTCTTCTCCTTCCTCTTCTTCCTACTCCTCTTCCTTTCCTTCTTCCTCTTCCTTTTCTTCCTCCCTCTTCTTCCTTCTCCTCTCCTCCTTCTCCTTCTTCCTCTTCTCTTTCTTTTCTTCCTCTTGCCCCTCCTCTTCTTCCTCCTCTTCTCCCCCTCCCTCTCTTTCTCTTCTTCCTATTCCTCTGGGTACCTGTGAACGATAGATGGACACAGATTAGCAGCTCCTTTGAGAAATCTGTGCACCATGGGTTGCTGTGCCATTCTTTTTCTCCTCCTCCTCCTCCTCCTCCTCCTCCTCCATCATTCCAAAGATCATTTGCCTAGGACAGTGGTGGCTAACCTTTTTGGTGTCCTGTGCCAAAAAGAAAAAAGAATGACATGGCCACAGGTGTATATTATAGGCCACCCAATCAAGCAGAAAATATAGATGTCCTTTTTGCCAGCCAACTAACAAACATAAGCAGGAAACACACAACAATAGTAATGGGAGACTTCAATTATCCTGATATCAGTTGGAAAACTAATTCTGCACCAAGTGAGAAATCAAATAAGTTCCTAACCAACCTAACTGACAACTTTGTTGTTCAAAAGGTAGAAGGTAAAACTAGAGAGACAGCCATACTGGATTTAATTCTTACAAACAGAGAAGAAGTGATAGAGGGAGTTGAAACTGCAGGAACCTTGGGTGAGAGTGACCATGTCATACTAGAATTCAACATAACACAAACACAAGCAA
>NW_020769389.1:1265884-1278432 GCF_900518735.1 Pseudonaja textilis | reverse complement strand
AATCAACCTAAATCATACCAGGAAACTAAATAAAACAATATAAATTGTAAAGATATAACCAACAAGGTTATAGCCATAAGTAGAAAAGGAGCTAAGTAATGGGAAGGATGAGAAGAAGAATAGCAATACAATCTTAGTAAATAGTTTGACAGTGTTGTGGGAATTAGTTGTTTAACAGAGTGATGGCATTTGGGGGAAAACTGTCCTTGTGTCTAGTTGTTCTGGTGTGCAGTGACCTATAACGTCGTTTTGAGGGTAGGAGTTGAAACAATTTATGTCTGGAATGTGAGGGGTCTGTAAATATTTTCACAGCCCACTTTTTGACTCATGCAATATACAGATCCTCAGTGGAAGGCATGATGGTAGCAATTGTTTCTTCTGCAGTCCTAATTGTCCTCTGAAGTCTGTGTCTGTCTTGTTTGGTTGCAAAGCCAAACCAGACAGTTATAGAGGTGCAGATGACAGAACTCAATCATTCCTCTGTAGAACTGGATCAGCAGCTCCTATTTTGATTATTTTCCTTTGAGCTGTGGGGCAGGGAGTGATAAGCATGGGGAGAGATTCCATCAAGATATCTCAGCCATGGAGAAAAGATACCAAGGGAAATGAACTCCATCCACTGGACCCAGCTGTTCATCCTCTTCCTCATCATCCACCTCCAAGGCTGTTGACTCTCCATCTGAGGACTGACGGTTGGCCCAGGTTCTGCCTCTCTCTCTCTCTCTCTCTCTCTCTCTCTCTCTCTCTCTCTGACAGCTCCATTCCCTCTTCCTCCTCAGAGCTCCCAGGTTGCCCTTATACCTTATGGGAGGGGCAATCACCTCCCAGCCTTACTCCTGAGTCACCCCTTTTGTTTCAGCTGTTCTTGCCTTCTTGCAGCTCTGCGCATATGTGCACTGGGAACAGGCTCCCATTGTTCCTCTGCCTTGCTGCTGCCAGACTCCGGAGTCAGCACCCCACTCCCAGATGGCCCCGGCCCCATCTCTGCATCAGACGCAGGACCCTCATCCGAGTCCTCTCCAGATTCCCAGACTGGTCCAGTTTCTTCACCACTGTCTGATTCCGCTGCTGTCTGAACCGGCTGCCGGTGAACCACAACACTAATCTCACATGCGCATGTCGCCCCCAGCCTCCTTTTTGCTGTCAGAGGCCGTCAGGAACTTCTTCTTCTGCAGCCGGCAAGGATTTCCAGAAGGCCTCTGCAGCCGACAACGGAGCTCCGGATTGATCCAGAGTTTTGTTATCAACTACAGAGGACTTCAGAAAAGACTGGCCGGCTGTGGAAGAAATGGGTCAGCAAGGCAGGTGTTGGGGTGTGCGAGGCCTGGCTACAACTGTCCAAAGGTAAATAGTAGGGCAGCTCCACCACCCACATCCCTACCCTAGCTTAATTTTTACCCATCTACTCTGGAGTGGGCGGGATCTTAATTAGGGCTTATTTTGGGGGTAGGGCTTATATTGGGCGAATGTGTAAAAATCAAGCTAGGACTTACTTTCGGGGTAGGTCGTATTTTTGAGGAAACGATATAGTTGAGAAATACATCCGTTCAATACAATACAAGATTTCAATGCATTACAGTGGTTGGTAAATAAAACAAATTAAAATGGGCCAGGTGAATATATAGGGCAATAAGTTTAAGATTGTTAAAAAAAATAATAGATATATTAAATAATAGCTATAAGAAAATGTGATTATTGTTATATTGGTAAGAAAAGTATTAGTTATAATTGTAAGCACAAGTTATATGTACCCAGTCGACACATGGTTGAAGTGAAATTGAATTATTGTAAAAGATAAAATAAAAAAAATGAATGAAAAAAAAAAGATTTCAATGCACTATTTGAATTTCTGAACAACCTGCCTGAGGAATTCTGGGAGTTGAAATCCACCCATCCTAATGGGGGAACAATCCTCATATATAGCCATTCAATGCAAGTGAGTAAGCAAGCAGCAGCTCACAAAAATGTCTCCTTTGGAATAAACTGGATTACAGGTAGTCCTCTACGTACGACAGTTTGTTTAGTGACCGCTCAAAGTTCCGACCGCACTGAGAAAAGTGAGCTACAACCATTTTTCATACTTACAACCGTTGCCGCCTCCCTGTGGTCACGTGACCAAAATTCAGACATTTGGCAACTGACTCATATTTATGGTGGTTGCAGTGTCCCCAGAGTGACGTGATCCCCTTTGGCGACCTTCTGACAACGGGGAAGCCAGATTCATTTTACAACGGTGTCACTAACTTAGCAACTGCAGTGATTCACTTAATAGCCGCGACAAGAAAGGTCGTAAAAATGGGGCAAAACTCACTGAACAAATGTCCCACTTATCAACCGAAAATTTGGGGCACAATTGTGGTTGTAAGTCGAGAACTGCTGGTAGTTACAAATGGTACTACAAGATTTCTGTTGATTTTTGCCAGACGGTTGAGTGATGCCACCTCCTGGCTGTTCTGAATGGTTAACACACAAGCTCCCTGTCAGAATTCCGACAACAAATAGAGAGAGGATGGAGAAAACGGTGACGAGTTGGTGCCTTCTGGACTCTTTTGATTCTTTTTGCAAGCCAATGAAAAGTTGGGAAGCAATTCTGCCAAAACTCTGGGTTCCATCCTTTCATTTACACCTACCTGGGCAGGAAAAACCGAGTGCAGATTAGGCGAAACCTGGCTCAAAAACAGGCACTGTGAGAAGGACCTTGGAGTCCTAGTCAGGGATGGGCTTCAAAAATTTTAGCAAGGGGGTTCTCTGCCCGGTTGCTGGATGGGTGTAGCCATGGTGGGCGTGGCCTAGTCAGCCTCCTGCACCACAGCGGGGGGAGATTTTTGCCCTCCCCAAAGTCCAGAGGCTTTCCTCAAGACTCCGGGAGGGCGAAAATGGCCTCCATGGGCTCCGGAAGCAGGAAAGCTGGAAATGGGCCCATTTACGGCCTTCCTGAACGTTCAAGAGGCCTGTTTTTTGCCCTCTCCGAGCCTCCACATGTGTTCTGCGCTTATCTGCATCCAAAATGGGCCACGTGGAGACTTGTGGGAGAGGTGGAATGGACGAGGCCAACCAGGAGTGGGAGTCTCCCAACTGTGCAGAATCTTAGCTAGGGGTTCTCCCGAACCTCTGCGAACCCCCAGCAGCCCACCCCTGGTTCTAGTAGACAATCATTTAAATAGGAGCTAGACATTGTGCAGCACCAGCCAAAAAAAGCTAATACAATCCTTGGCTGTATAAACAGAGGGATAGAATCCATATCACGTGACGTTATTAGTACTGCTTTATAAAGCCTTAGTCAGGCCACACCAGGAAGACTGCATCCAATTTCGGTCACCACATTACAAAGAAGATATTGAGACGTTGGCAAAAAGTGCAAAGAGCAACTAAGACAATGAAAGGTTTGGAGACTAAAACAGGTGAAAAATGGTTGCAGGATTTGGATATGTCTAGTCTAGAGAAAAGAAGGACTAGGGTGGATGTGATAGCAGTCTTTCAGTATTTGAGGGGGAGAAAGGGGTTAAATTTATTTTCCAAACCCCCAGAGGACTGAACAAGAAACAATGGATGGGAAGGAGAGAAGCAACCTGGAATTAAGGAGAAACTTCCTAACAGTGAGGACAATGAACCAGTGGAATAGCTGGCCACCAGAAATTGTGGACACTCCATCACTGGAGGTTTTTTAGAAGAGACCGGAAAGGTGCTTGTCCGAATTGGTGTAGGGTCTCCTTGGGGGTGGGATTCATATTCTTTAACAATGGGTTCTGTGGGCATGGCTAGGTGGATGTGGCCATGTGACTGGGTGGGTGTGGCTTATTTTTTGCAGTAGCAGCAGCAGCACCACCCCCTGGGTTCTTTTTTTTTTTTTAATTTTCTGGGCCTCAGGGAAACCTCCCTGGGTGGCGGTTTTGCTCCCAGAAGGCATCCCTGGGGCCCAGGAAGGCAAAAAATTGGGCCCGGAGGGGCACGCAGCACCCGCCCACAATGCGTTTTTGGGCCTCCTGGGCCTCAGGGAAGCCTCCTGGGCGAAGTAGTAAGACAGCGAGGGGGATCCTGGCACAGCTGATCATCGGAACAGCTGATTGTCGGGAGAGAGAGAGAAAAAAAGAATTACCTTAAGGACTGACTGGGCGGAGGAGAATGCAGTCAGTGATGCTGAGCATGTGCGCGATGTCATGCATGCGCGATAAGGACTGACTCGGAGGGGCGGGGAGGGGCGGGCAGAGAGGAGCAGGGCCAGCCAAGGGCAGGATTTGCCGGTGTTCTGCACTGTGAAGAATCATAACAACCAGATCTGTAGAACCAGTCCGAACCGATAGACTCTCACCTCTGGATCTCCTGCTTGAGCACAGGGCTGGACTAGAAGATCTCCAAGGTCCCTTCCAGTTCCATTCTGATAAAAACTGGGTCCTAATCTTACCAGTTCCAGATAGATACTCCTATGCCTTTTTCCAAATATAACACCAACCTTACCTATTTCTCAGTCCTTAAGGAGTTTCATGTTTTTTTCTTCTTTAGCCAAAAGCATTTTACTATGTGCTGGCGGATCAGGTATTTCCCAATTTACAAAATACCAGGGTTTAAGATACAGTATTTCATTCTTCTAATTTACCCAACCAACATTTGCTTGTTTCCCCCAGATGATCCTACCTGTATTGTGGTTCCTCAATTATGTATTTTGCCATTTTTCAATGCACAAATTTATCATTCTGTTCTTACTTAAACTTTTAGTCCAGGGGAGTAGGTTTTTCTCACTCCACTGGCTCAATAACTGCTCTAAAGGGTATTTTCACATGTTAGAGTCCCCCCAAGGGTTGGCTCTACCTCCTGCAGCAAGAAAGTTAGCTTAGAACCAATCAACAGCCCAATCCAGATTACTACCCAGCCTAGAAGTTGGCATAATGAAACAGCCAGCAGCAGCAGTGAAGTCAAGCAGCTAAGTCTCCAGCGCAGAACTGCTCCAAAGCTATAAATACATTTTTTTCACCCATCTCAAAAAGAGCTGCTGATAAATAATAAGGTTGCACTCCATTTGTCTGCTGACAAATAAATTTCAGGGATTAGGGATTTGGTTTCCTTGCCTAGGTTCTGCAGATAAATAATACCATTTTCCTCATTTAGCAAGGGAGAGAGTGAATTTTTGCTTAGCATGGCTTTTGTGGTTTTTACTCTATGCTGGGAAATAATTGATAGGAGGAGCCAACAGAGGGCGCCAGCTGCATTCACAAGCTTTGCAAGCCCTAGTAAAAAGGTAGATTTTTTTCCAAAAATGGTGAACCACTGGAGAGACTGTCATAAATAAGGAACTGCTTGTAAACACACACAAAGGCAGACACCCAGTCTTCCCTCTCTTGTTCTTAAGGAACAATTCCAAGGTTTTTCCTGTCCTTCGAGGATTCTTAACAGTGTAACAGAGTTGGAAGGGACCTTGGAGGTCTTCTAGTCTAACCCCCTGCTCAGGCAGGAAATCCTATACCATTTCAGACAAGTGGCTATCCTATCTCTTCTTAAAAACCTCTGGTGCTGGAACATTCACAACTTCTGGAGGCGTTATTTCACTGGTTCATTGGTCTCACGGTCAGGAAATTTCTTCTTAGTTCTAAGTTGCTTCTCTCCTTGATTAGTTTCCATTCATTATTCCTTTTCTGGCCTTCAGGTGTTTTGGAAAATAGCTTGACCCTGCTATACCAAGCTATGCCTTATATATATATTGTAAGTTGAGGACTATATATATATATATATATATATATATCATCTGGCTAGGAGATGAATAGCCTGCCACATCTATTCATCTCCGTCCCCTGCCTTTTATTCCCAGAGCTAGGGTGGGGCCTTGCTAGCAGCGGTGGCTCTTCTGATCCCAAGGACCAGCCTATAGATTTCCACTGCTCTCCTCTCCTCTGCCTCCTGCGCATCCGCATATCCGGCACTGGACCCAGCTGTTCCTCCTCTTCCTCATCAGCCACCTCCAAACCTAGGGGCTGTTGACTTTCCACCTGATGGTTGGCCCAGGTTCCGCCTCTGTCTCTCTCTCTCTCCATTTCCTGTTCCCCCTCGCAGCTCCCAGGTTGCCCCGATGCTGACTCTGACTCCCACACCTCCTCCTCCTCTTCCTCCTCCTCCTCTGATTTGCTTGCTGGAGAGGCCAGCGCCCAACAGGCCACAACAAAAATGGTCAGAAGTCACTTTTTTCAGTGACATTGCAACCTTAAACAGTCACTAAGCAAATGGTTGTAACTCAAGGACTACCTGTACTTGGCATTGCAAGGAAAGTAAAGGTAAAGGTTCCCCTCACATATACGTGCTAGTCATTTCTGGCTCTAGCGGGGCGGTGCTCATCTCCGTTACAAAGCCGAAGAGCCAGCGCTATCCAAAGACGTCTCCGTGGTCATGTTGCCAGCAGGATTAAATGCCGGAGGCACACACAACGCTGTTACATTCCCACCAAAGTGACCCCTATTTTTCTACTTGCATTTTTACATGCTTTCAAACTGTTAGGTTGGCAAAAGCTGATACAAATAACAGGAGCTCACTCCGTTACGCGGTGCTAGGGATTCGAACTGCCAAACTGCTGACTTTTCCGATCGACAAGCTCAGTGTCTTAGCCACTGAGCCACCTCATCCCTTGCAGGAAAAATAATCCTATTTTTTGCAAACAAGGTAAGATTCCTCACGCCTGGCTGCAGCTCTGAAAAGGGAGGTCCTCCCTTCCAAAACTCAAAATTGTTGCATCACAGAGCTGGTGTCATAATTTTAATTTTTCTCTTTGGAACGGAAAAGGTTGGTTCTTTCCATGTTCCTCCAGTTCTTTCCACTGTGACCAGCTTCAAAGTTTGCAAGGTTTAACAAGGGGGCAGGTTTTTCCAGACTTCACAGGTCAAAGTTGTCTCTTTTATGTTTTTTTTTTTTTCTGAACATTATTGGTAAAAAAATATATATATTTTACTCACAGGAATGGGGGAGGGGAGAGGTCAGCCTTTTTTCTTTTAAATGAATCTGATGTGCCGAGTTCTCCGGCATTCCTTTTTTGAGAATATATTCGTAAAAAAACAAAAATAAAAACACAATGCAATGACATGGAACGTTCCTGATTTTTGATATTTTAAGGCTTCAAAAGAATTTGGCCTCCAAAATGCCTACAGTTCTCCCAGTCCTTATTATGGACTAAATGTGATGCAAAGTAAAAACGGAAGTTGCAGAGTTTGGTTAAACGTTTTGCCAAAAAAGGAATGGTGCTTAGAATGGGGGAAAGAACATCGTTGTCCATGCTACATTCCCAGTAGAAGCCTATTTTCCCTGGAAAAGGGGGGCAATTTATTTAACAGGATAATAACAGAGTTGAAAAGGACCTTCTCACGTTTTCTTACTACCTACCTTCCCTCCATTGAGAACCTGTATATCCTGCATGAGTCAAAAAGAGGGCTGTGAAAATATTTACAGACTCTTCACATCCCGGACATAAACTGTTTCAACTCCTACCCTCAAAACAACGCTATAGAGCACTGCACACCAGTACAACTAGACACAAGAAAAGTTTTTTCCCCGAATGCCATCACTCTGCTAAACAAATAATTCCCTCAACACTGTCCAACTATTTACAAAGTCTGCACTACTATTACTGTTAATCTTCTCATCACTCCTTATCACCCATCCCCTCCCACTTGTGACTGTATGACTGTAACTTTGTCGCTTGTATCATTACGGTCTATATTGACTGTTTCCTAGTATGATTTGATTGCTTATTGTATCTTATGACTATCACTAAGTGTCGTATCTTATGATTCTCAACTCTTGATGAATGTATTCTTTCTTTTATGTATACTGAGAGTATTTACACCAAGACAAATTCCTTGTGTGTCCAATCACACTTGGCCAATAAAGTATTCTTTCTTTCTTTCTTTCTTTCTTTCTTTCTTTCTTTCTTTCTTTCTTTCTTTCTTTCTTTCTTTCTTTCTTTCTATCCCAAACCCCCTGCTCAAGCGGGAGACCCTATATTTCTCTGATATATATTTGAATCTCTCTCTCCGGTGGCTCGTTTAGGTGTTCAATTTTGAAAATGGTTTCCAAGATGGAGAAGGTACCACAGGGTGATCCATGCCACAAGAGTTATAAGCTATCGCCCCATCTACATGCAAATGTCACATTAGGTATTGAGATAATCTCCATCAAAAGGATCAGTGGAAGCAGAGGTCATTGGGAGATAACCTTCTTGGAATCACAGGACTGGAAGGGGTCTTGGAGGTCATCTAGTCCAAACCCCTGACCAAGGCAGAAGACTTTAGACCATCTCAGACCAGTGGTTGTCCAATCTTTTCTTTTAAAACAGAAAGGAAGAGGCTGAAAACAATCTCTTCTTCTTAAAAGCCTCCAACCTCTGGAAACCAGTCATTCCACCAGTGAATTATTCTCACTGTTAGGAAATTTCTTCTAACTTCTAAGTTGCTTCCCTCCTTGGTTAGTTTCCAACCATTGCTCCTTGTCTTGCCTTCTGGTGCTTTGGAGAATAGGTTGACCCCACTCTTCTTGGTAACAGCCTCTTGTTGGAAGAAAAATCTGGTTATGTTCCAAGCCGGAAGAAAGACACTGGATATAAAATGGAGGCTGATTGGAAAGAAGGACGCTGTTAATCAATAAGAAGAACCAATAACATAATGCAGCTCTGGGACAGCTGACAAAATAGGGTTGGGATTGGGCTTTTATACATTCTTCAGAGGGTTTTGTGTTTGAGATGCTCCAGGGGATTGAGCAATGTAGTGGGCCTTATGTCTCTTGCTATTTCAATGGTAGTGGGTTAATTCTATTATGCCCTAAAGGTAATGTCCTGTCCTTCTTAATCCTTAATCCTGTCCTTCTTAATTAATTAAAATTAAGAAAATTAAGAAGAGAGGGTCAACCTATTCTCCAAAACACCTGAAGGATGGAAACTAATCAAGGAGAGAAGCAACCTAGAACTAAGGAGAAATTCCTTGACAAAACAATCGACCAGTGGAACAGTTTGCCTCTAGAAGTTGTGAGCACTCCAACACTGGAGGCTTTTAAGTAGAGATTGGACAGCCAATGGAGATTCTCTGTCATCCAGGTCATGGTTGTCCCAAAGGTGTTTTTTTCAAGAGGCAACTGGACTTTCTGGTTTTTCTTTGAAGATGTTTCACTTCTCATCCAGGAAGCTTCTTCAGCTCTGGACAGCCATATGTCCAGAATGGTATATAGCCATGATGGCGAACCTATGGCACACATGTCACAGGTGGCATGCAGAGTCATTTGTGCCGGCATGCGAGCTGCAGGCAAACTTACCTCACTGTGCATGCGCACACCTCACAGCTGATTTTCGGTGGGTTTGAGGCCTTTTTTGGCCTCCCAGAGGCTTGAAGAAGGCTTCTGCAAGCTTCTGCAGGCTTTTCAGGATGAAAACTAGGCCCGTTTTGTCACTCCCTATTTTTCTGGAAATACCGGAAGTGACGAAACGGGCTTAGTTTTCAGCCTAAAAAGCCTGCAGAAGCCTTCCTCAAGCCTTTGGGAGGCCAAAAAAGGCCTCAAACCCACCGAGAATCAGTTGTGAAGTGCAGTGCAGGTAAGGGGGCAGTCGGGGGGATTGGGTGCACATGCACAGGGGGCAGGGGGCACACATTCTGGGTGCTGGCACATGAGCGCAAGCATGCAAGCGCGCACACAATTTTTATCCACCACTGGTATATAGAGTCTCCTGCTCGAGCAGGAGGTTGGACTGGAAGACCTCCAGGGTCCCTTCCAACTCTGTTATTCTGTTATTACTATACTATTCAATCTGCCATTTTGCAAAGTTCAATCGAAGTTTTTCTTCTGAGATTGAAAGTGCAGCTGGAGAATAAGGAAATGTTCATTAACAGCTACGGAAGATTTACACCGTTTTGCAGTGATGCCAGCCATCAAATTCATGTCTCGCTGCTCTGTTTTGTGTCTTGTGTTGCTTATTAAACACACATACACACACCCAGATAGACAAAACATTGGTTGTCATCACTTCTGTACAGGGCCTGCAAACGGATGTTTAGCGGTTGGCAAGGGTCCCTAAACCCACCTCTCTTTCCCCTGTCACTGGAGACAGCTAGTTAAAAATTATTGTTTAAAAATTCCATCTGTTCTCTTAGCCGTGGAAAACATGAGGTGATTGGAGCTCAGAAAGCGAAAAATAAGAAATAAAAAGTGATGGGAATGACAGCTAATTATGGAACTGTATCCTGTCAATTTCTAAGAGGTTGATAAAGAATTGTTACCACTGATCTACTGTGTTTCCCCCAAAATAAGACCCTGTCTTATTTTTTTTTGCCACCAAAAAAGGCACCAGGGCTTATTTTCGGGGGATGTCATCCACTGACTAACCTCACTTGCGTGTTGCCCCAGGCCTCCTTTTTGCTGTTAGAGGCCTTTAGGAATTTCTTCTTCTGCAGCCGGCAAGGCTTTCCTGAAGGCTTCTGCAGCTGGTAACAGAGCTCTGGATCGATCCAGAGCTTTGTTATCAGTGACAGAGGCCTTCAGGAAAGCCTTGCCAATCTTGCTGGCTGCAGAAGAAATGGGCCGGCAAGGCAGGTGCCGGGGTATGCAAAGCCTGGCTACAACTGTCCAAAGGTAAGTAGTAGGGCAGCTCCACCACCCACATCCCCACCCTAGCTTAATTTTTACCCATGCATTCTGGAGTGGGTGGGATCTTAATTAGGGCTTATTTTGGGGGTAAGGCTTATATTGGGTGCACATGTAAAATCAAGCTAGGACTTACTTTCAGGGTAGTTGTATTTTGGGGAAAACAGGGTATTATACATAGAGCATGTGAGAATCTGGGGACCTTCTAGGACTTAAGGTCTAGGAGAAGGTAGTCCAGGATCAATTTTTCTCAACCTTGATCTGTTTAAGCTGCGTGGACTTCAACTCCCAGAATTCCCCAGCCAGCACACTGGGGGTTGAAGTCCCCAGATTTTAAAATTGCTGAGATTGACAAACAGTGCTCTAAACGGAACAGAAATGAGATATTGGGATTTGCTTGGCACAAAGCATGTTCTCTGCAGTGCATTTATGAGCCTTTGTGAGTATCTTACTCCCGGCGGTGGCTTCCCCGATGGATTCCTCCATCCCGAGGCAAGGAGTTCTGCAGACCCCTTTGTACTGTATGGCTTTGTAAGATTTTGGACGGCATCCAATCCAGATTCTGAATGAGAAATTGCAGCCCACATGGTGCGAAATGAGTAGCTTTTATTGTGGTTTGAGTAGGATTATATGAGAGAAATGATTTGCAGGCTAAACAATAATTAGTAACATATATCTTGGTGAGCTTGAGTCTCTCCATAGGCACAAAAGCTGACAGGGTGACTTTGGGCCAATCACCAGGAGACTGTGAGTTCTATTCTCATCCCAGGCATGAAAAACAGCAGGGTGACTTGAGATTTATCACTGTCTCAGCCCAATCTACCTCACAGGATTGTTGTGAGGAAAATAGGAGGAAGAAGGAATATTAAACATGGTCACCACCTTGAGTTATTTATAAAAATAATAAAAGCAGGTTTTAAAAGATCTAAAACTACATGAGGGCTCCTGTCCTACAGATAGATCTATAGATTCGATAGATAGATAGATGATAGACAGACAGACCTGTATGCCATAGCCCTTAACTAGATCTCCTCTCCAAATATCCTGTTATTTCTTAGTGGTCTCCTATCCTAATTAAGCTTTTCCCAAGATAGGGCAGATGCTGTAATCAGCGTTTTTATACCCAATAAGAGGGGGAAAAAAAGGAAAAATTCATAAAATGAAGCCATGGATTCATTCCTTTTCCACAACCCCAAAGTTAATCTGTACTAGATCCAAATGTCTTTAAATCACTTTAAGGAACTGAGTTAATGAATTAATCACTTTTATATTTAAAGGACTTTGGACTATTAATTGTTAGGGTTTTGTTTTTTTATCCCTTCTGATTATCCTCTATGACTGCTCAGATTTTTTTAAAAAAACCTTTAAAATTTACTGAGCAACAATCCTGAGGGAGGCCTTGATAAATCCTCCCTCGCACAGCCTTTAGGAAATTAAATTAGAGGAATAATGAAAACATGCGACAAATAATGTAATAAAATGTTTTTTTTTCTGCAAACCTCTCCTTGTGAAGACATCCAATTGTTATGCAGACTTTCCTGTCATCCTTTCTTGAAGTGAGAACTTCCTCTGAGACAGGGACCTTGGGTGGTCCTAATTTAAGAGATAACACCAAGTTTTGGTCTCCGCATTGAAAAAGCAATGTTGAGACTCTAGAAAGAGTACAGAGAAAAGCAACAAAGATGATTAGGGGACTGGAGGCTAAAAGATATGATGAATGGTTGCAGGAATTGGGTATGTCTAATCTAATGCAAAGAAGGACTACGGGTGACATGATAGCAGTCTTCCAATATTTGACGGACTGCCCTGAAGAAAAGTGAGTCAAGCTATTCTCCAAAGTACAGAGAGGGAGGGAGGGAGGGAGGGAAGAAAGGAAGGAAGGAAGGAAGGAAGGAAGGAAGGAAGAAAGAAAGAAAGAAAGAAAGAAAGAAAGAAAGAAAGAAAGAAAG
>NW_020769389.1:1235920-1263140 GCF_900518735.1 Pseudonaja textilis | reverse complement strand
CCTCCTCCTTCCTTTTCCTTCCTCTTCCTTTTCCTTCTCTTGCTCCTCCTTCCTTTTCCTTATCTTCCTCTTCCTCCTCCTTCCTTTTCCTTGTCTTCCTCTTCCTCCTTCTCCTCCTTCCCTTTCCTTCCTCTTCCTCCTCCTTCCTTTTCCTTATCTTCCTCTTTCTTCCTTTTCCTTCCTCTTCCTTTTCCTCCTCCTCCCTTTTCCTTCTCCTCCTCCTCCTCCCCTCCTCCTCTGACTCCTCCTCTGACTCCTTTTTTTTTAAAAAAATCTTTCTTTGGTAAACAGCTTCAAGATTCATGAGGAAAGGGGAGATTACATAAATAAATGATATAAATGAATGGCAGCTATCTGAGAGGGAGTGCACATCATCAAAAGTTTGCTTCAAAGTTGTACATTTTTAATACGTTTGTTTTTGCCCAGAATGCAGAAAATCCCATTTTAATTTAAAGTGTGAGGTTGTTGATTTTTTAATTAGGATTCTTTAGCTATGCTAGAATGCTGCTTTCTCGCTACCTGATACAAATGGAATCCTAATTATTTTTCCACATGAAGTTTAATGAAGAGCCAAGATGTCTGGCTGGGTGTCCTTTTTCATAGCTGGAATAATTCTATTACGTTTACAAAGGCATGTCCCGCACGGGAAAAATTGTTGCAACTATAATTGGAAGTGACTGAGCTGCAATTTTAGCTGACACTGTTGCCTACTCTGAATTTAGAAATGTATAGATGTGAAATCAGTAACCTCATAATTGAGATAGCAACCGCCACTCCCCTTTTGCCATTATTTATTCCCCAGGGAGGGGCCATTCAATGTTCACATGTGCCTTTCTTTCCAAGCCGGCCCCTGTTCTGCAGTTGTTCTCCTTTCCTGACAGCTCTGTGCATACATGTATCTGGAACAGGCTCCAGATATTTTTCTTCCCCACTTATCTCCAGGGGTGGGATTCAAATTTTTTAACAACTGGTTCTGTGAGAGTGGCTTAGTTGGTGGACATGGCTTGATGGTCATGTGACTGGCTGGGCATGGCCAACTCAACCTCACATTGAGGCACGCATCTCATCGCCTTGCTTCTCATGACTGTGGGGATGCTGCAACAGTCATAAGTGTGAAAAATGGTCATAAGTCACTTTTTTTCAGTGGCATTGTAACTTTGAATGGTCACTCCACACAAGCAAAGTACCAACAATGGAGGGGGAAAAAACTCCAGAGATGTTCCAGAGACAGGAAGTCTAGTCCTGCCAAGAATGTAATAAGGGTTAACAGAGAGGCAGTTTCTGTAAGCAACACCAGAATGTTTCCTTCCTGCCTTCCTTACAGGATTAGGCCAGTCATTTCTTCTAATAACCAGTTCTCCAAACTGCTTAGAATGTTAACAACCGGTTCTAGCGAATAGGTGCAAACTGATAGAATCCCACCTCTGATTATCTCCAACTCTGAAGGTAGCTGGGAAATGTCGGATGGCTCTGTCCCCATCTCTGCTTCTGATGCAGAGCATCAGTCAGAGCCTTCCCCAGACTCCAGGACTGGCCCAAGTTCCTCATCATCCAAGTCTGCCGCGAGCTCCACTGGCAGCTGGCAGACCACAACACAGCTGCAGGTTTTCAATTTCCACATAAAGATCCTGTCCCTTCTACGAAAAAGGTGAGGCAGTAGAATAATACGGATAGCCCTCACCTAAAACAGTTGTTTCAATGATCGTTATAATGCCACTGGGGGAAAATGGACTTATGGCCATTTTCACACTTAACGGCCATTTTCACACTTAACGTGGCATCTCTATGTTCACATGATCAAAATTCAGGCACTTGGCAAAGTCCTCACATTTATGACAGTTGCATGGTCTCAGGCAGGGAGGGGCTGCTACTGGTTCACACTGGTTCAGGTAAACCAGATGTTAATTTTACATCTGGTTTGGTGAATCGGTAGTTCTGGTGACTGGCTGGCCCCGTCTACCCCACCCTGCTACTCCCAGGAGTCCCCACATGGCCCATTTTGGATTCAGGTAAGTGCAGGGCATGCGCAGGGAGAAATAGGCCTTCCAGAAGTTCCAGGAGGCCAGAAATGGGCCTATTTCTGGCTTCCATAGAACCTTTGAAGCCCGGGGAAGCTGTTTTCCCCTTCCCAGAGCCTTGAGGAAAGCCGTCAGAGCCCAGGGAGTGTTCTGACCCAGGCTTCATCCAAATTAAGGAAACACAAACTGAGTCTAAAATCAAACCTATTTTAATGCGACGCTAGGAATTTCTTGCATTCCCAGCCAGAACTCATTAGACACAATTCTCCGAGATAACCTCACGCCTTTCAGGGTTGTAGAAGGCTGCCAGGAAACAGAAGTCCAATTACTAGAATATAAACCGACAGAGGTTCTAGCAAAGACGCACCAGATTTCGCAAGGCTTCAATGAGGAATCCGAATCTAAGGAACTTCTTTGCTTCCTGCAAAGAGCACGTCACCAAGGACTGACTTTTATCCCTGATGGGAGGGGCAATCACCTCCCAGCCTTACTCCCAAGTCATCCCTGCTGCTTCAGCTGCTCTCTCCTTCTAGCAACTCTGCGCACACGCGCCCTGGGAACAGGCTCCCCCGGGTCCTCTGCTTCGCTGATGCCAGACTCTGAAGACTCCAAAGGCAGCACTCCACTCTTTGATGATCCTAGCACCATCCCTGCATTGGATGCAGGACCCTCGTCCAAGTCCTCACCAGACTCCATGACTTGTTCTCTTTTGTCCTCACTGTCCGATATTTCTACCATCTGCACCGATTGCCGGTGAATCACAACAGGTGAGGGTGAAAATGACACACACACCCAGCAGTTCATTTTCACTTCCAGGGTGGTGCAGGAGGCCGAATACACCATGCCCACCATGGCCACGCCCACCCAGCAATCGGGGCAGAGAACCAGTTGCTAAATTATTTGAAGCCCATCCCTGGTTTCAAGGTCATCTAGCCACCATCTGACAAGCGCAGTCAGTGGGGAAGCCAGATTCCCTTAACTTAGCAACCACTTCGCTAACTTAACAACTGCAGTGATTCTCTTAAGAACTTGTAGCAAGAAAGGTCATTAAATGGGGCAACCTCACTTATCTACTGTCTTGCCCAGCAATGGACATTTTCAATTGCGTCGTACCTGTTCTAATCCTGGGTCACGAGAAGCTTGTTCGAGTTCTGTCATAACTTCGAATGGTTACTAAGCAACTGCTCATAAGTCAAGAATTATCTGCGCATGGTTTTATTTTATTTCGTTTGATTGATTTATTTTGTCAAGCAAGTATTAGATAACAGGTGTAAGTATAAACATGGTTATGAGTACATGAAATGGATACGAATAAAAAGAAACATTAGGACAGGGACGGTAGGCATGTGGGTGCGCTCATACACGCTCCCTACAGACCTCTTAGGAAAGGGGTGAGGTCAATAGTAGACAGTCCGAGGTCAAAGTTTTGGGGGTTTGGGGAAAAAAAAACCACAGAGTCAGATAGAGTATTCCAGACATTGACCACTTTGTTGCTGAAGTCATATTTTAGATGCACCACGCTATATTGTACCCCCGTCAACAACCAACTCTTCTGTTTCTTCCAGAGATCCTACTTATTTATCTTTCTTTCCTCATCCCATCGCATCCTGTTTTCGTGGGCAGGAATTGTTCTCTTTAACCCTGTTTATTTAATACGAGATGAAACCTGTCTGAACCAAGATTTAGTCCAAGCAAAGCCAGAACATTTGACAGAAAGAGCAAACGGGGCTGCCTCTCTGTCTTTCTTGCGTAAACCTTGTCATCCTTTGTACAAATTCCCTTTTCAAAAACAAAATAAACTTTCATTTATCTGAAAGGCGAGATAAATCACATATTCAGGCTTCACGTTTTTCTGCACCTCGCTGGGTCTTCTATGGCTGGAATTTTTTTCCCATATTTACGTTTGCCAGAGATTTTCCACTTCAGATTTTATTTAGGGGGAAAAAACACATCCTTTATATATTTTTTTCCCTCCTCCCTGGGTAGCATTTTTTGGATCCTGGAATTAACAGGTGGGGGTGAGGGAAATCATATGCCATAAGTGCTTGGCACTACAAGATGACATTCCAACTCTGTTTTCTATTCTATTCTATTCTATTCTATTCTATTCTATTCCATTCCATTCCATTCCATTCCATTCCATTCTTTGGGTGGGACACCCAGAGCTAGTTTCACTTCTTCTGTGCCAATGTGGCTTATTCAGTAAAGTTTTATACTCTTGGTTAAAAAAATTGCTGATGACATAAAACTATTTAACACCACTGACAATGCTGCTATCCTACAAAGCAACCTGGACTATGTGTCAAAATGGTTGAACAATTGGCAACTTCAAATCTCAACCAACAAATGCTCTCTCTTACACGTTGGAAACAAAAACCAGAACACTAAATACAAACTGGGCGGATATGACCCCGTAGATGACCCTCACTCTGTCAAGGACCTAGGAGTACTCATTTCAAAAGATCTAGGCGCCATAGCTCACTGTAATAGCATTGCCAAAAAGGCATTAAGAATTGTTAACCTAATTTTGCAAAGGTTCTTTTCTGGTAACACTGTACTATAAAACCTTCACCAGACCAATTCTTGAAAACAGCTCATCTGCCTTGAATCCACACACTATAATGGACATTAATACAATTGAACGAGTCCAGAGGTATTTCGTGAGAAGGGTACTCCACTCCTCAGCTTGCAATAGATTACCTTATGCTACCAGGCTTGAAATTTTGGACCTGGACAACTTAGAACTACGCTGCCTACTGTCTGACCTAAGCTTAGTACACACAATTGTCTGCTACAACATCCTACCTACGACTACTTCAGCTTCAACCGCAATAACACAGGGCAAACAATAGAAACAAACTCAAAGTAAACCGCTCCAAACTCGATTGCAGAAAATACAACTTCAGCAACAGAGTGCTCAACGCCTGGAACTCACTCCCTCACTCTGTTGTTACATCCTCAAACCCCCAAAACTTTAACCTTAAACCGACTACCATGGACCTCACCCCGTTCCTAGGAGGTTTGTAAGGGGGCGTGCATAAGCGCCCCAGTGTACCTACCGCCCCTGTCCTACTGTTCCCATTTATTCATACTTGTTTATTATGTATATACTTATGCCTGTTTATACTTATATGTTTCATACTTATTTTCTCATACATGCTTGACAAACTAAATAAAATAAATAAATAAAATATCCCAGGAGCTCCCTTTTCTGGATTTGCCAACTGGCCAGCCCAATGGCACCCTTCCAGCTCTAAGATTATATATTCTGTTTTCCCAGCTGAATCCAACCGAGAGACAAAGGAGGAAAGCTCTCCATAGGAGCTGATCTCATGGCATATATCCAACTTTGCCTGGTATTCTATAGGTTCATCCCAGTTCGGCCGAGCCGGTAGCGCCAACAAGCAGCAGAGACCTAACCGGTTCTCTCTGACGCTCTGCTGTTGGGCCCGCCTGGGCTCCCCTACTAACCTTTATGTCCAGCTTTTGAAGCGTAGCCGCTTTGCGCAGCACGGAAATTGCCACATGGCAGCTGCTGAAGCGTCGGGGAGAGTGCAGGATTGTAGGAGGTGACTCAAAATGCTTCTGCGCCTGCACAAAGCGCAAAGTGTATGCCTGCACACAAAGTGCACCTACCAAGTCACACCCACTGAACCGGTGACAAAAAAAATATTTGAAACACACACTACTTTAGGGCACTTTTACTCCCAAAAGCAAGATGGGCGGGGGAATAAGCCTCTTCTCCAGTAAAAAAAAAAAAAAAAAGGATTTGAGAGAAATTCCCAAGTTTTCCACCCCGGCTCCCTTTGCTGTCTCTTATGCCTATTGGGACCAATTGGGAAACTCCAGTGCAGAAGAGGACGGGAGAAATTATAAGGCCCATTAAATTGTACACGATGTCCCGGGAAGTTTGTTCTTGTATTCCACAACTAAACACTTAATTTGTTTACCTGAAAGCTGAGTTTAGAAGAGAAGAGAATGTGAAAGCTCTTCTATTCTGCTATACATTTCCACCGTTTACCGTTGTGACTTCCTTTTGTGTGTGTTCCCACAGCCCTTTGCTTTTCCCCTGCCCTAAAACAGCCCCAATTCATTTTCTTTTTCCTGGCAGTCCCAATTAATTTCTCTTCTCCTTCCTCTCCCCGAACTACAATCAGGATGGATTCTTTTTCTCTTTTCCCTAAACAGCTGTTCACAAGTGACACTAAACTTGGCGGGAAAGCACACACGCACACACATCTCATTCTCCCATACTTGCATCACAATTTGTGTGATGCTGTTTATTCCTGGCATCTGTTGTTGTTGTTCTTTTCACAAGGATCTATGCTGGGAATGGAATAGAATAGAATAGATGAAGAGAAGGGAAGGGAAGAGGAGAGGAGAGGAGAGGAGAGGAGAGGAGAGGAGAGGGGAGAATGAACAGAATAGAATTAAGATAGAATAGAATAGAATAGAATAGAATAGAATAGAATAGAATAGAATAGAATAGAATAGAATAGAATAGAATAACAGAGTTAGAAGGGACTTTGGAGGTCTTCTAGTCCAACCCCCTGCTCAGGCAGGAAACCTTGTCCAATCTCTTCTTAAGATTGGTTAGGAATGGTTGTCCAATTTCTTCTTAAGTCCCTTCCGACTCTGTTCATCTGTTTAATCTTCTTTGTGGCAGTCCCTCAAGTACTGGAATACTGCAATATTTTCAGCCTTTCTCCAGAGCCGATTCCTACAATCCTACAATTCCTATCCCAGAGTCCGGGATAATTTAATTTAACCTTTTTTTTAAAAAAAGCCAGAATCAGGTCTGCAAGAACCACTGAATGGTAAAAGATGGATTGCAGATGGGGAAACAGGATCCGTCCTCTGTTTTCCAGACACCTGCTCGAGTGACGGAGATAAACCGAGGCTCCATTCAGAGGATGCCAATTTTTCTGGATGCCTCTGGGTGATGAAGAAAGGGGTTCCTCTCCAAAATTTTCAGACGGGGCAGTGATTGAAGATGCTGGCAGCTTCTGTATCCAGACAGAGTGATTTCCCTGTAGACCCAGCCCAACGGCCCACCCAAATCATTCTTGTCTGCTGCCAGAACGTTCCTGACAAATTAACTCAGGGTTTTTCTCTCTCTTATTTTGGGGGAAGTAGGGGGGGGCGGACACTCCAAATCCTGGCCTGTTCTGTGTCTTTCTGACAACCTGTCTAAGCAGGAAACCAGCAAAGTCACAACCCTTGGCTTTCTCCATCCAGTTAAAGATCACAGGCGGCGGGAAATAAAACATATCGAATGCAGATTCCAAAGGAGACAGAGAAGAATTGGTAGTGACATCATCAGAGGATTCAAACAATGCCTTTGTGCTCCAAAATGAACTCTCTCTTTTGAATGATCTTAAGCCTTGTATCCAGTGGTGAGATTCAAAAAATTTTTACTACTGGTTCTGTAGGCGTGGCTTGGTAACGTGGCTTGGTGGGTGTGGCAGGGGAAGGATACTGTAAAATCCCCATTCCTTCCCCACCCCACTAACCTGCTTTCCAGCTCCATTCTCCTGTGCAGGGTAACCAAAGAAGACCCAACCAATCAGCCGGGACTCGGGAGGCGGAGAATAGATGGGGGCGGGGCCAGTCAGAGGTGATAGTTGCTGGTTCTCCGAACTACTCATAATTTCCACTACTGATTCTCCAGAACTGGCCAGAAAATGCTTGTATCTTAACACCGGGGAACAAAATCCAGGAAGAGGCTGCCTCTTCAGCTTTGTTTAATGACCATGTGAACTTACAACAGAAAAAAGTGACTTGTTACTTACATTTGTATAAAGTTAGCAGCCACCCCTCTCCTAGAAGAATGAAATATTTTGGGAAATATTAAAAAAAAGGCAGGATATTATATTTCCCTAAAGGAGAAACATGCTCTTGGAAAGCAGCCCTCACCTTCAGAAGTAATAGAATAACAGAGTTGGAAGGGACCTTGGAGGTCTTCTAGTCCAACCCTTTGCCGAGGCAGGAAACTCTACCCCACTTCAGACAAATGGTTATCCAACATCTTTTAAAAAAAACTTCCAGTGTTGGAGCAACCACAACTTCTGTAGGCAACTTGTTCCCTTGTCAGGAAATTTCTCCTTAGTTCTAAGTTGCTTCTCTCCTTGATTAGTTTCCACCCATTGCTTCTTGTCCTGCCTTCAGGTGTTTTGGAGAATGACTCCTTCTTCTTTGTGACAACCCCTGAGATATTGGAACACTGCTATCATGTCTCCCTTAGTCCTTCTTTTCATTAGACTCGATATATCCAGTTCCTGCAACCGTTCTTCATATGTTTTAGTCTCCAGGCCCTTAAACATCTTAGTTGTGTTCTCTGCACTCTTCCCAGAGTCTCAACATCTTTTTTTACATCATGGCCACCAAAACTGAATGCACTATTCCAAGTGTGACCTTACCAAGGCCTTATAAAGTAATATTAACACTTCAGGTGATCTTGATTCTATCCCTCTTTCTTAATAGCCCCAAGCAGGATTGGGCCAGCCTATTGACAAGACAAAAGACCTTCAGCTCCAGGTGATGGGATTAAGATATGGCCCTCCAGGATATGATAGGACCATTTAGCAGAAGGCACAGAGCTCACCACATTGCACAATATGCTGTGGACATTGCGTCACCCAGCAAGCTTCAACCAAATCCAGAAGCTCAGACAAACATGACCCCATAGGAATCTGACAGCAGCCAATAGAATACATGTTCTTGCACAGGAACAGGAAGCTCAGGTTCAAAACTCAAGAGAAGGTATAAATACCTCTCCCTCTCAACTCCATGTGGTCAGCTGTACCAGAACCACCCATGTGGTTCTACTTCATCAATAAACCATCTTTCCAATCAGCCTCCATGTTTCCGATGTCTTTCTCCCAGCTTGGAACTGAACCAGATGGATATTTTTTCCAACTCACTGAAAAAAAGTGACATTCCCATGTTTTCATACTTATGTCTGCTGCAGCATCCTCTTGTCATGTGATCAAAATTCAGATGCTTGGCAACTGGCATGTACTTGTGACTGTTGCAGTGTCCCAGGGTCATGGGATCCCTTTCGTGACCTTCACTTGACCACCAGGTTACCAACTGGACTGCAGTGATTCAATGAACAACTGAGGTAAGAAAGGTTCATAAAATGGGGCAACACTCGCTTAACAACTGTCTCGTTTAGCAACGGAAATGTGAGGGACAATTGTGATTGTAAGTTGAGGTCCACCTGTATTGGTGAAACTTTCTGTTAAGGGCACCAAATGCTCTCAGTGTACATAAAAGAAAAGATACATCCGTCAAGAGTCGAGAATCATCAGGTACAACACTTAATGATAGTCATAGGGTACAATAAGCAATCAAATCATACTAGGAAACAGTCAATATAAATCGTAAGGATACAAGCGACAAAGTTACAGTCCTACAATCACAAGTAGGAGGGGATGGGTGATAAGGAGTGATGAGAAGATTAACAGTAATAGTAGTGCAGACTTTGTAAATAGTTGGACAGTGTTGGGGGAATTATTTGTTTAGCAGAGTGATGGCTTTTGGGGGAAAACTGTTCTTATGTCTAGTTGTTCTGGTGTGCAGTGCTCTATAGCGTCATTTTGAGGGTAGGAGTTGAAACAATTTATGTCCAGGATGTGGGGGGGTCTGTAAATATTTTCACAGCCCCTTTTTTTGACTCGTGCAGTATACAGGTCCTCGACTGAAGGCAGGTTGGTAGTAATTGTTTTTTTCTGCAGTCCTAATTATCCTCTGAAGTCTGTGTCTGTCTTATTGCGTTGCAGAGCCAAACCATTGTGTATCGTCTGACCCATCCGCTGTGATCATTAAGTTCTCAGATGATACTACCATATTGGGTCTCATTACAGGTGGAGACGAAGCAGCGTACAAGGGGGAGGTTCAAAAATTATCCTCATGGTGCCTAGAAAACAACCTGCACCTGAACATCAGCAAGACAAAGGAGATAGTGTTAGACTTCCGGAAGAAGAGAGAGGAACCCAACCCACTTTACATCGAGGGGGGCTGTGTGGAGAGACTTTTCTCCTTTAAATTCCTGGGAGTCTACCTCAGCGAAGATCTTCCCTGGAAAACCAACACAACCCAGGTGGCCAGAAAGGCCCAACAGAGACTCCATTTCCTTAGGGTTTTGTGAAAGAATAAAGTGGAACAATGACTGATGACCTCCTTTTACCAGTCCCCAATAGAAAGCGTCCTCACATATTGCATTATGGTGTGGTATGCTGGCTTGACAGCCACGGATAGAAAGACATTACAAGAGGGGTGGTGAGCACAGCAGAAAACTTGCTGCCTTAGAAGAGTGAGGAAAATTCTCAGGGATGACTCACATCCCGGTCAGCACTTCTTCATCCTCCAACCATCGGGTAGGAGATATAGAAGCACAGCCAGCTGTACCAACAGGCTGAAGAACAGTTTCTACCCGTGGGCTGTCAGACTTCTGAATGGAAAATACCTTTCACGTCAACACAGTACGATAGACTTGCAGAGCTGATGCATTGTGCAACACGATCACATAGTGTAATAAGATTGGGACTGGGTTAGGGACTTCTGTCCTCACTGTGCATTGTGTTGGGGAGGGGGGTGCATGAAGGAAGACTCAGCCAATCTCATTTTACACATGTTGTACTCTAACAATCAAAATAATATACTGTATATATATTGGACTGCCGTTTGTCAGAAAGGGTGTAGGGTCTCCTGCTTGGGCAGGGGGTTGGACTAGATGACCTACAAAGTCCCTTCCAACTCTGTTAATCTGAAACTTTGCTTTTTCAACTCGTCCTGGTGTTCATCCTTCTACTTTCCACCCTTCAAGCTAGGACATTTTTGGGAAAAAGAAACATCAAAAGCTGGCGTCCTCGAACCAATTCAACTTTTGGCTACCAGCCTATTTATTTTCCCCAGGAAAAAAACAACAACACCTAGCTGGGAAAACAGTGGAGTTTTATACGTTGCAAATTTTAGAAAGAAGACAAGAATAAGGGGTGGACTTACAAAACAGACGTTGGCCCTCTTAAGCCCAAAATATCTTGGACTTTAAATCAATAAACTGAAAAGTCCCACAAGCACAGAAGGAAAAGAATTCTCCTTGCTCTGAGATTGGAACAGCGATAACCTTGATTGAAGAAATAAATAATCCGTTCAAGGTAGAACTCCACAAGTCAGTTCTGGGTGGGTATATCTGACGGTATCATTCAGAGGGCCCAAAACAAATTTTTGAGGATCAACAGCCCTGAAGAGAATATGTCTTATTGCTTTAATAGCGATGTTTATCAGAGAGTTAATGACATATCCAATGGTTGATATGAGCATTTTTGCTGGAGTAAACATTTATGTCAGTGTTTCTCAATCGTGGTGGCTTGAAAATGGGTGGACTTCAAGTCCCAGAATTCCCCTGCCAGCTAGGCGCAAAGCTAGGCTGGCAGGGGGAATTCTGGGAGTTGAAGTCCAGCCATCTTCAAGTCATCAAAGTTGAGAAACACGGGTTTATATAATCTAACAATCTCATTTGTTGGTGGTCAAAGGTTATTTCAGAGACTGCCCTATATGGTTACCTTGGCCTTTGTTTTATTTCTCAAGTAGGCCTCCCAAAAGTGGGATGTGAAAATCCTAATGACCACTAGGTGGCACTAGGTGACATTTCTTTGCTGCCATCTAGTGGGCAGCAACTCAATGACTCAATGATTAAGGATGCTGCGTTTGTCAGCTGGAAAACTGACAGCTGGGGTTTGAGACCCAAGCAGTGCAGGAAGGGGTGAGCTCCCGTTCCTTACCTCAGCTTCTGCCCACCTAGCCATTCGAAAGCATGAAAATGCAAGTAGATAAATAGGTACCACTTTGGTGGGAAGAAAACAGCCTTCCATGCACCTAGGCAGATAGACATGCCATCCACATGACCACAGTAGCATCTTTGAACAATGCTGACTTCCTCAGCTAAGAAACAGAGATAAGTACTGGACACAACTGGACAGGGGATACCATTATCTCTAGTGGACCTCCCAAGTATTGCAACCCAGATCATGATAAACTTTCTCTAGGCAGATAAAAGCACCAATTTCCACTGTAATTTACAAGAGACCTCAGATCTGATTGGAGCAAGGAGTAGATAGTGCTTCATTGGGAAGAGAGATGGTTGAAGATTGATGTCATTAGACTTTTATCTGCTTCTTTAACCTAGTTTAACCTAGATTGGTTTATTAACTAACCAATAGTGGTTCACCATCTAGTTTATTAATTAATCAATAGTAGTTAATCCATCAGAGTTGGATTAACTGACTAGCTAATAAGGAAGGGGCTGGCAATATTGCAAAGTTTCCACAACACAAGCATATTTTTTTCGGCACAGCCATTTTCAGCCGTTTATTTAGTATCCATTTGAAGTTCAACGCACTGAAAAAAGGTAATTTGCTGTCAGTCCTCACACAACTTCTGAGCTTCCCTGCAGTAACACAGTTAGTCCTTGACATATGACTACAACTGAACCCAACATTTCTGTTGTTAAAAGAAATATTTTTTCATTGAGTTTTGCCCCATTTTACAACTTTCTCTTACCACCGTTGTTCAGTGAATCGCTGACGTGGTTAAGTTCGTAACGTGGTTGTTATGGGAATCTGGCTTCTCTGTGGACTTTGCTTGTCAGAAGTTCCCAAAAAGAGGATCCCGGGACCCCCGGGATATGGCAACCGTCATAAGTATGAGCCTATTGACAAGCATCTGATTGCATGACCACAGGGGCGCGGCAACAGTCGTAAGTGTGAAAAATGGTTGTAAATCACTTGTATAACTTGTATAACAATCACTAGACCAATGGTTGCAAGTATAGGACTAGCTATGTTAACTAAGCCACAGATGGCTGAGCTGCTGAATTAGCCATGATTGGCTGCATTTACACAACACGCCATGACCAAATGTGGCTAGTTCATTTGTGGATGAAATGCCCTCTGCGAATCTAGGGGTTAATTCAGGAAAACAACATGGTTCCTTCAACCAAGGGAGAGAGGGTCATGTGAATGTAGCTCACGGAGTCTGTGATTGTTAAAGGCTCTTTAAAAAAAAAAAAAAACTATGTTGACAAAACTAATCTGGGGTTTTTTTTCTTCTCCCGTCTCCCCAAGCTTGAACAAACTTGAAAGCAAGAATAGATCGTATCTTCCCCTTCTCCCTTTCCATCCGGCTGCTTTAACTTCAGATGAAGCAGTTGCTCTTGTAAATATTACATTCCTGCCGGCGGAGAACGATGGGAAACTTTCTATCTTGGGCGATGGAAGAATGCGGCTGGGTTTTGCCCTCTGGCTGAGCTGAGGAGAAGTTGGCAGTCGGGATCCAACCTGTCCCGGCGGTGGGTTTTTCAAGCAAAGCGGGAAAGTGGCCTCTCCAGGGAGGAGGAGGTTGGAGCCTGGCCATCTTCTGGTTCAAGAGAATCCAAAAACAATGTTTGGAGATCTGAAAAAGGACCCATCAAAGCTACGGCTCCCTGGGACTGTTGGCTCTGATATCTCAGGTGGCTTTGCCAAGGGTTGTGGTGGCCGGTCCTACCAAGATGTTGTGGCGACCTCTCTCAGGAACATGTACTATGGAAGTTCAAGAATAACATCTGGAATGGGGGTGTCAAACTCAAGGCCCACAGGCTGGATCAGGAGGCTGTCGCAGCGAAAATGGAGCCCGGAGCGATTGTGTACGGCCCTGCCTGGGCTCCATTTTCACTATCAAAACAAACTAAAAACAAAACAAAAGGAGAAAAGTTTCCCCTTTTGCATTTGAGCATGCAAGAAGGGACAGGAAAGGAGAAAAGGAAGAGGAAAGAAAAAGAAGGGAAAATGGGAATGTGAGGAGGTTGGGGAGGAATACGGGCCAGTCCTGGAGTCTGGGGAAGGCTCTGATGAGTGTTCTGAGTTGGAGGCAGAGATGGAGCCAGGGCTGTCCGACAGTTAACAACTGCCTTTGGAGTTGGAGATCAGTAAGGCAGAAGAACAGCTGGAGCCTGTTCCCGATGTGCACGTGCACAGAGCTACCAGGAGAAGGGAACAGTTAAGGAAGAAGGGTCGACTCAGGAGTAAAGGCACAGGTGGACGGTGAATGGCCCCTCCTATAGGGAATAAAGAGGAGCGAAAGGGGAGTGGTGTTTGCAGGAGACAATTAGTTCATTTAATTAGTGTGAAGATTTGTTCGTGACTCCTTGCCAAGTATTTCCTTGTATAGCATTGCGCTTGGAAGCTATCGGCCTGGCAACTCTCCAAGCCTGATAAAGTCTGTGGTTGTAATTCACCCTTGAAAGACTGTTTGCCGGGACTTTGCTGGATGTGAATGATAGGAATTCACATTAGCCAAATAAAAAGGGGTTTTGTTGGGACAAGGAGTCTGTTTCGTGATTTTGTGAAGCCTGGGTCAGAACAGTAATATCTCCAGTGGTGTTTTGGGGTGAAGAGAGGGTTTTTTTTTTCATTGGATGGGAGTTTTTTCTCATGATGCCGATATATCTTCTGTGTGCAATTGTTACGGATTTTGCTGAGCATTTGATTTCCCTTGTTGTTGGAGTGTGCATTGTTTAGATTTTATAGCGTGGCTTTGCAAAAGGAATGAAGGATGCGGCCATTTTAATAAGCAGATGAAGTAGGTCATTTATTCTGAATACACCTTTTGCGTTGGGCAACAGTCATCAGCAATACCTTATAAGACAGGTGGAGGGGGCGAATCAATAGAGTTGTGAAGAGGCATAGCACCCATGGACATATGTAAATTGCAGGAAAAAAATAGCAGTTGCTTTCCAAATAAAAGAAATGCAGCTTTGTTGTGTGTGTGGAATAGACATATTTCTATTCGATCTCCAATTTCCTATTCATTTATTTTTATTTATTTTATACACTGCTATGGACAATAGTCTTTCTGTTCAGCAGGCAATTTTAATTGGGGAAAAAAAATTCAAAGCAATCTAAAAATTCTCCTATTTATGTGGCCTTTGAATTGATTCTTACCCCAGTGTGTCTCATTGGGAATCATAATTTTTGCATTTAGGAGTCCCCTCGCACACACACCCTTTTTTTTTCTTGCTCTCAGATGTTAAATTGTACTTTAGTATTGTGCCTCAGCCTATTTAACGGATAAAATCATCGGTTGTGTTTGATTTGTGAATATCAGCCTTTTCAGAGGAACAAATCGCTCCCAGATCTTATTTAAAACTTTCAGTGAGAAAAGGAGATTTGATGAATGCCTCATTAAACGCCCAGGATCCCGTCTGTAGACATGACCATTGCAGCTGGTAATATTTAGTTCTGCCAAAATTTGGGCAGGTGCCAGTTCTTAAATATTTGGCACAATGCATCCAAGAGGAAGTAATGTTCACCCTTATCCAGTTGAAGGCAAACGGGAAGGATGTGTTTTAACTGTTTCCCACTAAAATGAGCCGAACAAAAAGCAATCACTGCTAACTGGGTGGTTTTTATTTATTTATTTATTTTAGGGTTTTTTTTTAAATCTGCCTTTATTGTTTGATAAATAACTCAAGGTGACCAACTTACCTAATACTCCTTCCTCCTCCTATATTCCCTATCACAACAACCTTGTGAGGTGAGCCATGCTTAGCGAAAGGGTAGCTCAAGGTCATCAAGCCAGCTTGCACACTTGAGGCAGGACTAGAACTCACCATTTCCTGGCAATTAGCCCAAAGTCACCCAACTGGTTTTCATGCCTGAGGTGGGACTAGAACTCACAGTCTCCGGGTGATTGGCCCAAAGTCACCCAGCTGGTTTTCATGCCTGAGGCGGGACTAGAACTCACAGTTTCTGGGTGATTGGCCCAAAGTCACCCAGCCACACACAACTCACAACGGCCAACTCACAATGGCCAATTCGCAACAGGAAAACTCGCCATGGCCAATTTACAACCAGGCAATTTGCTGCAGGACAACTTAAGCATTTAGTGTAATCATTTAAAATAATTTGAAAAATATTTTAATTTTTGGTCACTTGCATTTTATTTTGTCCCTTCTTTGGCAACCTTTCTTTAATCTTGGTGACCTATTTTATGGCTGTCACGACTTACGACCATCGTGATGGAAGCTGTTCAGTCCAAAAGAACTCAGTGTGTTAATTTATCCATCCAAATTTTCTAACTGAAGGTAGAAGAATTTCCTTGTACACACCCCATATGGGTAATCCTCGACATACAACGGTATTAAGCAGGCCGCATTACCGTTTTAAGTCGACGACTATCTGTTTTGTGCTGTAGAAGGATATTCTTCTACAGTGGTGAAATGCTACCGGTTCGGCCTGGTTCACCTGAACCGGTAGCAAAAATTGCTACTGCTTTGACCGAACCAGTAGTAAAAAAAATACCTCAGATGATCGGCTGAGAGGATAATAAAGAGAAAAGCACAAGATTACCCCCCCACACCTTCCCCTATGCTTTTCTGTTCTTTATCCTTTCACCTAATTGGCACAGCAGAGCCTCAGCTGGTGTTTGGAAAGCTGTGTGCGCATTAGGTGCATGTACAAAGTGCGCGATCACCGAACTGGTAGGGAAACTGATAGAATCCCACCACTGTTTTTCTGCCTTCAGTTTGGAAATTTGGAGTGATAATCAACGCACTGAGTTCTTTTGGACAGAACCACGTCACCTCTGCTACATCATTTTTTTTCCATGTGTACCCAAACGGGAACAAATTGCTACCCTTCTCTGACAAATAATCAATTTAAAAATAGCAAATCTATCCGCTATATATAGTCAAAGGCCAGGACAGTCTCAGCGCATCTGCATTTTTCCTGTCTTAACCAACTAGAGAACTTAACCAAGGGAACTCATTCCTGGCCCGTTGCCCGAGGAAATTCACACCCCCAAAAGCTGCGTCTAGTGAACAGAACTGACACCACGCAACTCTCAATCATTGTGAGAATCATAACATCTGGATGGTGGATGTGTGAATCCCACTCACCACGTCATAAAATGTCTTTTTTTTTTCCCAAGGGGAGAGAAGGAAGGATTAGCTGTGACATTGGTTCAGTCATTCCAGTAAGAGACTTTTGCAAGAATCAAATTTTGGAGATTTTTAAGGTTATTTTCTTTTGACCGTGCAAAAGAGCCTAACATGCAATAAAGTATTTTTTTAAATTTCTCAATCATTTATTTATTTTATTTTATTAATTGGAATTTGTCAAACAAAAACGAGAACAAGAATAAGAGAATAAAAATACAATGACAGGGATGATAACCCACTTAATATGAAGTAAGGTCCACAGAAGTCAATTTGTGACTGAAACTGTGAAAATTTGTAGCTGAGACAATTGAATCAGGTAGGGCATTCCAGACTTTGACAATCCTATTACAGAAATCATATTTTTTTACAGTCAAGTTTAGAATGATTTACATTGAGTTTAAAGCGGTTGTTTGTGTGCATATTATTGCAATTAAATCAGAAAAAGTCATTTACAGGTAAAACATTACTACGTATAATCATATATTTATGCTTGCAACAGTGGCAAATATCTGTAGCTCAGGTGTAGGCTGAGGGTGACAATCTCTTATATTTATATTTATGCCCCATTATTTTTTAGAAAAGTGGCTTATCATTTAAAAAAACTAAAAAGAAACAGAATTTATCACTGCAGCAAAGACAAACTTACAAAGAAAAAAAATCGGTATCAGTAAATAGAAGCAAGTATTCCTCAGACTACAACCACAAATGGGGTTAGCATTTCTGTCACTAAGCAAAGGAGCTTTCAAGTCAGTCGTGCCTGGTTTTATGACCTTTCTACCGCAGTTGTTAAGTGAACCACTGTGCTTGTTAAATGAATCGGTAATTTCCAAATTTCTTTGGTAAAGGTTCCTCTTGCACATATGTGATAGTCGTTTCTGGTTCTAGTGGGTGGTGCTCATCTCCATTACAAAGCCAAAGAGCCAGTGCTGTCCGAAAATGTCTCCGTGGTTGTTGTGTCTATAGAACTGGAGTTCGGCATGACTAAATGCCGAAGGTGCACGGAATGCTGTTACCTTCCCACCAAAGGGGTCCCTATTTTTCTGCTAGCAGTTTTTACATGCTTTCGAATTGCTAGGTTGGCAGAAGCTGGGACAAGTAATGGGAGCTCACTCCGTTACGCTGCGCTAGGGATTCAAAACCTTGAACTGCCAACCTTTCTGATGAACAAGCTCAGCCGTTTAGCCACTGAGCCACTGCGTCCCTTCCTGATAAAAGTATAAATACATAATAATACAGCCTCCTACTCTTAAATTTAAACAAAAATTAAAGGCACATCGTAGAGAGCATACCTAACAAACATATTTCTTTATCATTTGTGTACAGTGACCCACCTTATATCACAGGATGCGACCTTGGGTGGCATATCCTTAAAAATGAACAATATTTGAAGAAAGCATTCCACAATTAAGATATTAATATTATTAAAATCTGGGAGAGAACGTTAAGCATTACAAACAATGAAGCCACCTCATTAGATGACCATGTCCTTGAGGCCCCAAGCTTGTTGACATTCAAGTTTTGAAGGACATCAAAGTTGGAACCAACCCAATGCCATCAATATGAAATATTATCCTTTTCTTAAAAGGGAACCATGCTGTGTGTCGACGTTGTGTACTTATTCCTGTACATCATGGAAATGAAAATTGATGATCAGAAATGTACAACATAGAATCAAAGGCTGGAAGGGACACTAGAGGTCTTCTAGTCCAACCACTTGCTCAAGGCAGGAGACGTTATACCTGTGATGGCGAACCTATGGCATGTGTGCCACAGGTGGCACGCAGAGCCATTTGTGCTGGCACACGAGCTGCAGGCAAAATTACCTCACTGCGCATGCGCGAGTCTCACAACTGATTTTTGGTGGGTTTGAGGCCTTTTTCAGCCTCCCAGAGGCTTTAGGAAGCCTTCTGCGGGTTTCTGCGGGCTTTTCAGGCCAAAAACTAGGCCCGTTTCATCACTTCCTGTTTTTCTGGAAATACTGGGTGATGAAACGGGCCTCGTTTTCAGTCTGAGAAGCCTGCAGAAGCCTTCCTAAAGCCTCTGGGAGGCTAAAAAAGACCTCAAACCAGATGAAAATCAGCTGTGAGGCACAGTACAGCTAAGGGGGTGGTGGGGTGGTGGGGTGTGGGGATTGTACGCACATGTATAGGAGGCATGGGGGGCGCACATTGCCTTCTGGGTGCAGGCACATGAGTGCAAGCGTACAAGCACATCCACAATTTTTGGCACAGGAGCCCAAAAAGGTTAGCCACCACTGCCTTATACCATCTGGGTCAAATGATCGTCCATCTGTGAAAACCTCCAGTGATGGAGCAGCCATAATTCTAGGAGGAAAGCTATTCTGTTGATTCTTTGTTCTCGCTGTCAGAAAATTTCTCCTTATTTCTATGTGGGGTCTCCATTTAAGGAGTTTCTAACATTACTTCTTGTCCGATCCTCTGGTGCTCTGGTGAATAAGTTAATCCCTTCTTTTCTGTGTCAGGCCTTCAAGTCTGGAAGGCATTTACCATATTCCCTATAATTCTTCCCTTCCATAGGCTGTATATACCGTCTCCCATCCAATTTAGCCTCCAGACCAGGGGTGGGCAAACTATGGCCCGCGTGCCACATCCGGCCCGTTGGTCTGCCTAATCCGGCCCGCCTCTGAAAAAAAATCGCTGGGCGTGGCGTATTGCCCTGCGCCGCGTGGCCCCCAAAGTTGCAAAACAGCGCAAACCGCTCTCGGGGTAGGAAAGAAAAGAAGAGAGGCACACAATGCCAGCGCCCGCCCAGCCAATGCCTCTGCTGAAGGCGGTGGGAGCAGCAGACGGGAGAGCCAGCGGCGAAGTTTCCTAACTCGCCTCTCCATCCCTGGCCGGCGTGCATCTCCCGCACAAGGCACTTTCCCAGGCACCAGGAGGAACACGCTCCGACTATTGTTTGCGGGTCCTCTCCCCGCGCTTCCTTCCCCCACCCCTCCCCTCCCCTCCCACCCAATATGACAAAGGTTCAGGTGTACAACGTCATGGTGCTGGACAACCCTTTGCCTTTCTACAACCCCTTCCAGTTTGAAATCACCTTCGAGTGCATAGAGGACCTCTCCGAAGGTGAGTCCCCGCCGATCCCCCTTTTTTTTCCGGGGCTTCCAGGCTTAAACTTTGCAAAGGCCTCGGCAGGCAGGAGCGTCTTCCTGCCGAGGAGCAGGAAAGGTTCTGCCCAGTGGGCAGGCGGGCTGCTTGGAGGAGGCGACCCGGCAGCGCTCCAGGTTTCCCCTCCGCCGTGCGGCTCGGGGCCAGGCACGAGCGCCCATGAGGAAAAAGGAAGCCGCAAGTTGCTGGGAAGTTGCCCGGGTGCTAGGAGCAGCCATGTTGCCATCGTCGTGGTGAGCGGCTCGTCAGGCACGTATGCGAGGAGGAGGGCTTTTAAAGTGCCGCCCGAGCAGGACCACCAAGCCAGGAAACGGGGCACCAAGGCAGGGCAAGGCTCCCCCAGCAGCGGCCTAGCTTTAGGTGGGCTTGGATGCCCCTGATCACAGTTTGCTATTTGTTCTCTCCTGGGACTCGTGATTGGAAAGCGTGGAAAGTAGTAGCAGGAGCAACCGCGGTGTTACTTTGCTTCCGGAAGCTGCTCTTTTGGAAGAGCGCTTCAGTGATCGGACCTTGCCAGCTCGGGAGCAATTCCAGTTTTCGCTAACCTCGGTAGCGAAATAAAATCACCGAGTCAGTTCAAGCCTTGCAAACTGAGACTTAACTGGCGGGCAAAGAGCTCCTTCCCTTGCCTTCTCTCTTCCCCCTCGAGCGGAGGAAACGGTGTTGGAGAATTGCTTGCTGTAATTCGAAATTGAAACTTCAGTTACCCACCCCGCCCAACTAATTTTCAGTAAGTGCCACTGACTTCAGCATTTGGTTGTAAGAGCTTGATTTGATCGAAGCTAAGTATTAGGGTTTTTTGTTTTCAAGTTCAAAGAGACGGTGGTTTGGAAGGGGTTTTGTTACTGTTGGGAGGGTGGGTAGCTTGGAAGACCAAAATTTTTAACGTTTTATTTAAAAGTCTTTTTTCTCTCATGTAGATTTGGAATGGAAAATCATTTATGTGGCCCTCGAACGCAGACCTGATTTTCCATGTGGGCCCCGACGGAAATTAATTGCCTACCCCTCCTCCAGACTCTCCAGAAATCCCAACCAAATTCCCCTGCAGGCTTTCCTACTCTTAGGAAGTCAAACTCACTTTTTCAGTAGCTGATGCTAGTCCAAGCAACTCAGAAGGCAATAAAATGTAGTCAAAATCCAGCGAAAACCACTGAGCAGAAAAGAGTTAAACTTAAAATGCCCTTGGAAACCTAACGTAGCTTATAAGTTGTAACATTTCTTTGGCAGGGTATGATCGTTTTTGTTTTAAGCTGGCAAAACACAAGGAGTTGTAATTAATCGTGGAAGGCTAAGTCTACCAAGGATGTTAGCAAGGCTTGTCTAAAAACCCAAAACTTTGGCATGAGGGGGAATTCATTTTTCAGCAAGTTGAAAGCTGAACTTCAGCAGCTAAAGTTATGGCTTAAGCACAACTCCATTTCTGAAAGAAAGGCAGAAAAACAGGGAAAAATCAGCTTATAAAGAAAGTGAGAACTAAAAAAAAAGTCTTTCATTTCTAACCCTCCTCCTCTTGTTGTCCTAATTTACTTATTTATTTTGTAGATATGTACTGTCTTTGTCCAAATTAAACAGAAGTGGGGGAAACCCATGAGGTTAGTTAAGGAGTGGCAACAGTGTCCTGGACCTAAGCAGAGAATCTCCTTTGTATCTTCTGAAATGTAGAAGAAAGAACCATAGGGCTGGAAGGGCCTATAGAGGTCTTCTAGTCCAACCCCCTGCTTATGCAAGGAGCCTCATCCCAACCCAGTCAAGTGGTTGCCCAGTCTATTTTTTGAAAACCTCCAGTGATGGAGCACCCACGACTTCTGAAGACAAGCTGTTCCACTGGTTGATCGTCCTCACTTTTTGATAGTTTCTCCTTAATTCTAGATTGCTTCTCTCCTTGATGAGTTTCCCTCCATTGCCTCTTGTCCTGCCTTCTGGTGCTTTGGAGAACAGCTTGACCAGTGATGGGATTCAAATATTTTTGCCACTGGTTCAGTGGGCGTGGCTTGGTGGGCATGCTTTGCACACGTGCACACAGTTTGCATGCACCCGTGCACCAAACACGCACTTTGCACAGGCACAGAGGCATTTGCACAGGTGCAGAGGCATTCTAACTCACCTCCTGCAAGCCTGCACGATCCCGGTTGCTTCAGCAGCTGCCGCGTGGCACTCTTCTGTGCCGCGCAAAGCAGCTATGCTTCAAATTCAGCAGATAAATGTGAATATGCTCATCGCTGCTACCGGCTTACCAGAACCAGGCCAATCCGGTAGAATACCACCACTGAGCTTGACCCTCTCTTCTTTGTGGCAGCCCCTTAGATATTGGAAAAATGCTATCATACCATCCTTAGTCCTTCTTTTCACCAGACTAGATATACCCAATTCCTGGAACCATTCTTCTTATGTTTTAGCCTCTAAGCATTTATTTATTTGATTTGTCAATTGCTTACAAGATAATGGGTATATGTATAAACATGAATAAGAATACAGGAAATAGATATGAATAAATGGGGAAAACAGGACAGGGACTGGAGGCACGATGGTGCACTTATGCACGCCTCTTACAGACCTCTTAGGAATGGGGTGAGGTCAACTGTGGATAGTAGTGGATAGTTTAATCTATTTATCTATTTATCTACTTATTTTATTTTATTTATTTGATTTGTCAGTCACTTACAAGATAATTGGTATAAGTATAAACATGAGTAAGAATACAGGAAATTGACACGAATAAATGGGGACAATAGGATAGCAACGGAAGGCACGATGGTGCATTTATAGACTGGGTTAAACCAGGCTCAATAGCAGTAGCTGTGAGAGAGATCTCGGAGTCTTAGTGGACAATCAGCTAAATATAAGCCAGCAGTGTGCAGCAGCTGCCAAAAAAGCTAACACAATCCTAAGTTGTATTAACAGAGGGATACAATCAAGATCAAGGGAAGTACTAATACCACTCTATAAAGCCTTAGTAAGACCACACCTAGAGTACTGCATCCAATTTTGTTCACCACATTATAAAAAAGATGTTGAAGCTCTAGAAAAAGTACAGAGAAGAGCAATCAGGGTGATTAGGGGGCTGGAGGCTAAAACATACAAGGAACGGTTGCAGGAACTGGGCTTGGCTAGTCTAGTAAAGAGAAGGACCAGGGGAGACATGATAGCGGTCTTCCAATATTTGAGGGGCTGCCACAGGGAGGAAGGGGTCAAGCTATTTGCCGCTGGCAAGAAGAGCTTCTCCTGGATCTACCAGGGACTTTGCAGTATCCCTGGGATTGACAGGATGCGCTCTTCACTTTCACCATCTCTTCGGGATGGTTTAGATCCGATAGGAACGTCCAGGAGCAAAGATATCGGCAGCGATCTCAGACCTCCAAGATCGCATGCCGTATCGTTGCGACGCCAGCTCCGCCCTCGCTATTTTCTAAAGCTCCTAGCAGTCTTCCAATATTTGAGGGGCTGCCACAGAGAGGAGGGGGTTCAAGCTATTTTCCAAACTGCCTGTAGGCCAGACAAGGAATAATGGATGGAAACTGAACAAGGAGAGATTCAACCTTGGAAACAAGGAGAAACTTCCTGACAGTGAGAACAATCAACCCATGGAACAGAAGTTGCCCTCGGAAGTTGTGGGAGCTTCATCACTTGAGATTTTCAAGAAGAGATTGGACTGCTATTTGTCAGAAATGGTGTAGGGTCTCCCGCTTGGGCGAGGGGTTGGACTAGATGACCTACAAGGTCCCTCCCAACTCTGATTTATCTGTACCCCTTACAGACCTCTTAGGAATGGGGTGAGGCCAACTGTGGATAGTTTGAGGTTAAAGGAATAGGGGTTTGAGAATGGAACAACAGAGTCAGGTAGTGCTTTCCAACAATTTGGTTGCTCTACTCTGCACCCTTCGTACTAGAGCCTCAGCAACTTTTTTGTATCATGGTGGCCAGAACTGGACGTAGTATTTATTCCTCTTTAATTGAAGAAGCCAAGAAATTTCCTCCTTTTAAGACTTTAGCAATCAACTGAGTGTTGGAAATTGTGCTGGAGGGAGGCCTGCCTGGTCTAATTCTCTTCCTCCAAATTCATTCTTTTAGCAATAGATTTGCTCAAACTGGACTGAACAAGTAGATACCTGGCCCACTTGAGATCTGGGACAACCAGGACCTGGATGACTGAGAATCTTCATGGACATTCCTTTGGAGTCTTCCTTGCTCAAGGCTCTTCCATTACATTCTCCTTTTCTTCTAGCTTAACCATCGTAAGTCTGTGGGGTACTTGGTGCTCTCTGAGCTTTGTGGTTTTCTTGCAGACGTTTCATTATTGCACTGATGATGTTACCTAGTTTGGTAATGAAACGTCTCCAAGAAAACCATCCAGAGAAGACCAAGGGCCCCACAACCCTCCTCCTCCTCTATGCAAACCTACTCCCTTCTGCCACTGACGATGTTACCTAGTTCGGTAATAAAACATCCAACTTAGAACTATTTCCTGACATCAAGAATAAATCTGAAAAATGTTGGAAATGTCATCAGACACCTGGCTCATATTACCATATGTGGTGGACTTGTGCGGATGCTAAAAAATACTGGACTAAAATCCACATGTGGTTGGAGAAAATGACAAAAAAAACATAGACTTGAAACCAGAGATATTTTTATTGGGAATTTTACCTGAAATATATAGTAAAGATTTGAAATACCTGATTGTAAATGTATTAACAGCGGCTAGGATTATATTTGCTAAAAACTGGAAAAATGAGAAGAAACCATCAGAGGAGGAAATCATTAAGAAAATATTGGAATGTGCTGAAATGAGTAGATTGACATTTGAAATCAGAGAACAAGAGGATAGACAATTTTATAAAATTTGGGATCTTTTCTATCAATGGTTAGATAATAAAGTACAGTAATGAAATATGTAGATTTCTAGAAAATGATAAATATATAAAGATGTACTTCTTTTTTATTATAACTACAAAATGATTTTAGGATAGATTTTGAATGATAATATGAACTGTTATACAATAAATTAAGTAAATTATGGTTATCTTGTAAAACATGAATGAATAAAAGTATAGTCAAATGATTGATTAATAATGATACTAAGGTATTTAGTTTTTGATTGACAATATGAGATTATATATAATTTAATTGTAATTGAAGACTACGAAATGGAAACAATTTGTAAACCAACCGGCACACTGTATGTACACCTATGGAAGACAGCTTGATGTTTTTATGTTTTGTTTGTTTATTTTTGTTTTTAAAAACCAATAAAAAATTTATATATATATATATAAAAAGAACTATTTCCTGACAGTGAGAACAATTAATCAGAAATGGCCTCCAGGAATTGTGGGTGCTGCATCATTGGAGGCTTTTAAAAAGAGATGGTATGACATGGTGTAGGGTCTCCTGCCTTAGAAGACCCCCCAAGTTCCCTTCCAGCTGTGTTATTCAGCTGATGAATTGTGTTAGTCTTCTGTGTCAGGCTCAAAATGCATTGGAAACCATTGGCACCCAAAGTGAACCTTTGGAAGGGCTGGTTATTTGAGGAACTGTTTGTGGTGGTGATTTCTGCCCACCCAGTTGGGTCAGACAGAAGAGGAGGTGCCAGGTCCCCTGTTATCTAGACGGACCCAAAGTGCACCTCTTTTTTTTCCGTGCCTATCCAGTGGAACAGCATCCTCACGCATTCTACAATGGCTCTGCAAGTCTTTAAAATTTGGCTTTGCTCCCAGACCTTAGGCTCTTGCTATAATAGGGCAGGTATACTGTATGATGTTTGGGGGGGAAGAGGAGGAGGAAGGGGGGAGAGAAGGAGAAGGAGGAGGAGATGGAGATGGCAAAGGAGAAGGAAGAGAAGGAGAAGGAGGACGATAAGAGGAGGAGGAGAGGAAGTGGAGAAGGAAAAGAAGAAGATGATCCCCAAAGAGAATTAATAACTCCTGCAATACTCGTAACCTTAATGGATAAAAGGATGTGCAGACACATTCACCCAATATACTTACTGTGATTGGGTTTAACCTGGCTTCATTCTTTATATGTTATATGAACCCAAACTATTGGTTAGATTATGTGCTAATAAAAAAAAGGAGGGGGGGTTAGGATTCAATGTAAGCCAAATAAATATGTTGTGTAAGTCTCTGGGAATTGTTATTCTGAACTCTTTACATAGTCATTTATCAAGGTTGAGAAATTATGGGGACTCTGGCAGCATATTAAATCCTTCCTTTCCTTCCTCCTTTCCTCCCTCCCTCCTTCCCCTTCTTTATCTTCCTCCCTCCCTCCTCTTTTCCTTTCTTCATTCATTCTTTCTCTCCTCCTTCCCATTTCCTTCCTTCCTTCGCCACTTTCTCCCTGCAGTCTAATTTTATAAGTTTTACTAGGTTCCTTCTGAGAAATCCTTTTTTATTTTTCTAAGCTAAAAAAAGACCCACTTGCTATAACTTTCCTCCAAGAAGCCAAGGCATAAATCCTTGGAATGGCCCACGGCTGCACTACTCTGACCCAGGCCTCAACCAGTTTGTTTTTTTCCTGAGACAGTTTACAAAATGTTCTGAAAAGCTACACGATGATTTCCTAGTTAAATTCATCCTTGTAAAAGTCAATTGCCCATAAACTCTTCTTGCCTTAATCCACCCACCCCGCCCCAGTGAAGAGCAAAAGTGGTGCAATCATTAAACCAGGGCAGATATAAATGTGCGATTGCAGCGGCTGTTTACTGGAGTCACGCTCTGGCAGCCCAATAATTTCCCAGTCGTGAGGACGGTTTTAAAGCAGGGCATGAGTCTACTTCCCTTCCTGGCTTTTGCCAAAAATATTGTTGGATGCTGGAAAAAGAACTGTGACGTCAATCTCAAAGTAAACCCCAAAGCTCCGCTGCTAAAAGATTGATTTAGCCCTCTGGAGTTACAAGAACTGCTGGTTACATCTTCAACCTGGAAGGAGGATCTGCATCGGAGCTTCTTCAGCCCAGTGAAACGGACAGGTAAGGATTTTGGGAGGGGTGTGACAGGAAGCAGCATTGGCACAAGAGAGACTGGAGCCCAGGGTAATAAAGGAGGGGGGGAGGGAGGGAAGGAAGGAAGGAAGGAAGGAAGGAAGGAAGGAAGGAA
>NW_020769389.1:1216823-1231818 GCF_900518735.1 Pseudonaja textilis | reverse complement strand
TTCTCTTCTCTTCTCTTCTCTTCTCTTCTCTTCTCTTCTCTTCTCTTCTCTTCTCTTCTCTTCTCTTCTCTTCCCTTCCCTTCCCTTCCATTCCATTCCATTCCATTCCATTCCATTCTATTCTATTCTATCCTATCCTATCCTATCCTATCCTATTCTATTCTCTCATTGGCCTGCAGGATTGGCTGGTCAAGCTCCACATAGATAAAAACAGAAGGCTGATATAAGAGAGCACAGATCGTCCTTGACATGTGACCACAACTGGTCCCCACATTTCCGTTGCTAAATGAGACAGTTATTGAGTGTTGCCCTATTTTACGACCTTTCTTGGCACCGTTATTAAGGGAACCACTGCAGTTGTTAAGTTAGCAACACAGCTGTTCAGGGAACAGGGTATCGCATGACCCGAGGACACTGCAACCGTCATAAATAGGATGTCAGGATTCCACCCATTACCCCCATTTAAATCATGAGTCTCGAGCCAAACTTCCAAAACTGAAAAAGGATTTATTGGGAGTTAACATGTCCGGCACTGCCTGGGTGTAACTGATTCTGAGACACATCATTCATTGTCACCCTTGACCCTGGTTTTCCCTCCACCCACTGGGTGTATCATAATTCATATTCTCCAATGGGACACATCCATAGCCCAGAGTCATCAATTATGTTCTCCAGTTAGAATTTTGTGCGGCAGAAACTTCAGTCACCTAGTTACCATCTTTGAAAAACTATTTATGGAATGCACTTTCAATTTCCAAGTTGCCACATTGCTCTTTCAAAACGCTTTCCCCCCTCCCTTTCTGTTGGCAACTCTAAAAAGACCATAGAAATATTTTTTATGAGTTGACATTCGGCTCCCCTTACTTCTTGAAGGTGACCTGTACAACACAAAAAGAAAACAAATTTATTGCGGGTATTGGATTCAGGGTTGTGAACCCCACCCCGCAGACTTGGTTGGATTTTCTGCATGGAATCTTGCCACAAGGCGATCGGCTTGGACATTCCTACTCTTTACCCAAGATGCCTTTGATAAGGGGTAGCCCTTCCACTTGGTTAACTGAGTTGACATAGGAGTCTGTTGCCTATTGCGTCTGAATTCCAATCACAAAACCATTGGGGATGCTGTGGTCATAAGCAGGGGTGGAATTTAGCTGGTTTGGACCGGTTCAGGTGAACCGGTAGTTCTGGCGATTAGTTAGCCATGCCCATTTACCCCTGCCCTCGCCTGTCCTATATTCCTTTGTTTTTCACCCCAGCTGATTTGTCACGGATCAGCTGTTTTTACTCACCGTAGCTGAAGCAGAAGGTAACCTTTAGTGAAAAGGAGGCATTTTGAAGCGCTGCGCGCACACACGGAAAGCACACACTCACCAAACTCGTTGTTACACTGGTGGAATCCCACCCCTGGTTATAAGGGTGAACGAGGGTCTTAAGTCGCTTTTTTCAGCACTGTTACAACTTTTAACAGTCACTAAACGAAGGGTTGCAAGTCGATTACCTGTATTGGAAGACTATTATTTCACCCCCTAGTCCTTTTCATTAGGGTTAGGGTAACTATAATTTAACAAAAACTTGTGAATCGTTATCAGAATAATACAATTAGGTAAACATTGCAAATATGATGATTGATATATCATTGGTAGTAAAAGGAGTGAGGTTAAGAATACAGAGATTGACCCAAAAATAACGTACTGGAATACTGAATAATTAAGATTGAAAATAATTATGTGTATTGATACTAAATTGGAAAAATTGGCAACTACGTTGTGTAAGAGGAATATTGTCATATTTGTGTCAAAACGTAAGACACCACGGAACCACACTGTTCATACAATGATTTTTGTTGTAACAAAAAATTTTAAAAATTGCAAGAAAAGACGGGGTAGGGTTAGGATGAATCATGCAGGTTGGATTTGGGGTTAAAAACTCCCCACGGCCCCAAATAGCAATCGGTTCCAGGAAATCTGGGTAGGGTTACCTGATTTTTCTCCCACTTCATGAAAAGCTTTGGAGACACTCAGAGATCACACAGCTCTTTTTTTTTCCCCATGAAAGAACTTCAGTTCTCTGTAGATGGAAAGGTAAATTAGAAGGATTAGGGTTGGCGAGTCGGAGCAGAACAAACATCGCTGCAGCTGCCCCAAAAGCCAACGCAATGCTAGGCTGCGTTAACAGAGGGATAGAATCATGGATTAGACAGACAGTCCCTTATCTGAACTGGTATAGGTTCTCCTGCTCGAGGAGGGGACTGGGCTAGAAGACCTCCAAGGTCCCTTCCAGCTCATTCATTCTATTCTAAATTCTAAGGATCATGTGATGTGTTAATGCCACTTTATAACACCTTAGTAGGACCACACCTAGAATACTGCATCCACTTTTGGTCAACACGATGTAAACGAAAGATGCTGAGACTCTAGAAAGAGTGCAGAGAAGAGCAACCAAGAGGATTAGGGGCCTGGAGGCTAAAACATATGAAGAACTGGGTATGGAATTGGGTATGTCTAGACTGATGAAAAGAAGAACTGGGGATGACAGGATAGCAGTGTTCCAATATCTCAGCGGTTCCCACAAAGAAGAGGAAGTTGAAAGCTATTCTCCAAAGCACCTGAAGGCAGGACAAGAAGCAATGGGTGGAAACTAATCGAGGAGAGAAGCAACCTAGAACTAAGGAGAAATATCCTCAAAGTTAGAACAATTAACCAGTGGAACTACTTGCCTCCAGGAATTATAAATGCTCCAAAACTGGAAGTTTTTAAGAAGAGATTAGATATCCATTTGTCTGAAACGGCACCCACAACTTCTGTTGGCAAACTGGTTAATTGTCCTCACTGTGAAGAAGTTTCTCCTTAATTCCAGGTTGCTTCTCTCCTGGATTAGTTTCCATCCATTGCTATTTGTCCTGCCTTCTGGTGTTTTGGAGAATAATCTGACTCCTTCTTCTTTGTGGCAGCCTCTCAAATGCTGGAATGCTGCTATCATGTCACCCCTGGTCCTTCTTTTCTCGTGGGAAGACTTTATATATTCTCAACTTATTATAGACTGGCATCTCACTACTGTACATTCCTTGTCTAGGACTGGATACCATCACAGTAAGGCAGTTAGTGATTTATTCTTCTCCAGAAACTGTGAGGCCCAGAAAGGTAATGTATTGTTCTAGCAAAAATAGAGGCTGTTTCTTTTTTGAGAGACATGATATGCTGCTAAAATTGTCAAGGAGGGTGACTGCAAAACCGTTCCACGTTTGCTAAAAGAATTTCCAGCAGCTTGGCTCAAAGTTCAATTTACATTTTCATTACAATTTACAATTCATTACAATTTAATCCTCCTCTTACATCAGTTCTTCATTCGAAGTTACAACAGTACTGAAAAAAAAAACCTGACATGACTGTTTTTCATACGGGGGGGAGGGAAGAGTGGGGGGACTTTGGGGGTTCTTGATGTTATTTAACCTCGGTGATTTTCTTGCAGATGTTTTATGACCCAACTAGGTAACACTATCAGTGCTAGAAGGGCGGAGGATTGAAGATAGGAGGAGGGGGGGAATGGGGAGGAGGATTGTGGGGTCCTTGGTGCTCTCTGAGCTTGGTAGTTTCCTTGCAGACATTTCATTACCACACTAGGTCACATCATCAGTGCAAAGTTGGAGAAACATTTTGACAGGGGAAATGTGGACAGCCATTGTTTAGGCTGCAGCTTCAGTCAAAGTTCAGTCAAATGTACCTTCTATTCCCCAGTCTGAATACCTAAAGAAACAAATCACTCCAAGGTTCCTCTCGCTTCTTCTCCATGAAGTAGGACCTAAAGAATTTGGCGCTTAGCCTGTCCTACTGTGGGCACCTGAAAAACCTCCGTAATAGCAATACCGTTTTCCCCCGAAAATAAGACCCTGTCTTTTATTTTTTGCACCAGGTCTTATTTTGGGGGGATGTTATCCACTGACTACCCTCACTTACGCGTATTGCTCCTGGCCTCCTTTTTGCTGTCAGAAGCTTTCAGGAACTTCTTCTGCTACTAACAATGCTATCTTGAAGGCTTCTGCAGCCATAATAGAGCTCTGGATCGATCCGGAGCTTTGTTATCAGCTGCAGAAGCCTTCAGGAAAGCCTTGCCAGCCTTGCTGGCTGCAGAAGAAATGGGCCGGCAAGGCAGGTGTCGGGGTGTGCGAGGCCTGGCTACAACTGTCCAAAAGTAAGTAGTAGGGCAGCTCCACCACCCACATCCCCACCCTAGCTTAATTTTTATCCATCCACTCTGAAGTGGGTGGGGTCCTTAATTAGGGCTTACTTGGGGGATAGGGCTTATATTGGATGCATGTTTAAAATCAAGCTAGGACTTACTTTTGGGATAGGTCATATTTTTGGGGAAACAGGGTAGCATTTAGATTTATATACTGCTTCACAGTGGTTTACGTTCCTCTGTTAGCAGTTTACAGAGTCAGCAGATTGCCCCCAATAATCTGGATAATGGAGACAGAGAAGCTTAATTACTCAGAGATGGATGCGGGGGGAATCTTTAAAGTGGATTTTTGCCTGAGACTGTCTGAAGAAATTCCATTTGCAAAGCCTCCGGGCTCCCATTTCGAGGAGGGTAGAATTGGCTTCGGCTGTAACTGATCTGCAAAAGAAGACCACCATTTTTGTTGGCGATTGCCGGGAAATTAAGTTGTACTTTGGTGTTCTCTGGAGAGATGTCAGCAGCAATGGTGTTTGATTTCCAGGGAATTCTAGGAGTGAGTGTCAAATATTCCTTAGAAAGATATTCAAATTTTGAAAGAAAGGAAGAAGATGAACTAAATTGCCTCTTTTAAATCCAGTGTTTTTCCGCCGTGGCAACTTTAAGATATGAGGACTTCAACTCTCAGAATTCCCCAGACAGTTTTGGGAGTTGACATCCACCCATCTTAAAGTTGCTTAGGTTGAAAAATACTAAGGAACAGTAACAGAGTTGGAAAGGTCAACTAGTCCAATCCGCTGTTCTTGCAAGAGATTTGTATATTATTTCTGATCCGCAGCTGTCCAAAATCTCCTCTTAAAAACCTCTAGTGATTGGACACTCCCAAACTTCCAAAGGCAATTCCTTCCACTGGTTAATTGTTGAATCTCTTTGAACTGTTAATTAGTGAACTAATTTATTAATAAATTCATTTAATTGCGAATTAATGAATGTTAGTGAAGTCAGTGAACATTAATGAATGAGTGAACTAATGTATTAATAAATGAATGGACTAATCAGTTAATTAGAACCGTTGAATACTATTCTAACCTCACGTCCAAGCTTAATTCAAACATTTGCAATCATTGTGCATATGTGATTTGTTGCATATTTATTGACCTATATCAATCTTCACTCACTTTTCCCTATAAGTGTGCGGCCCTTATCTTGCAAAACGAAGAGAACAGGTGAGATACTCAATGCCTACTCCATCTAGTATATCTTTAGTGTTTCTGTGTTCCTTGCTTTTCCAAATCTGTGGTCCTCCAAACTCTGGGACTTTTCATCGCTGGGGAATTTGCCTCTTTAAATCCATCCTCCCCCAGCTTAAAAAAAACAAAAAACACCAATTCAAATCTTCAGCTCCGCCTCGTTCTAAGAGTTGGCACCTTCCTTTTGTTCTTCCTTCTATTGAGAAACAAAAAAATAATAATGGTGCAAGGTTTTTTCTTGATCAGTAGAGAGAGCTATAACATTAAAAAAAAGAAATAGTGCTGGAATCATGTTGCTGTTAACCAAAAACATTTTCTTTTTTTTTTTTTTTTTTTTGCAAAGAAAGGAGATTGAAAATGAGCAAAGCCATAACAGGTTAACAAGGGAGGAAAGATGTAAACAAAAAAAATTTACCTTGATCCTTTTTGAGAGTTGGCCTTTAGCATCCCATGATTAGTTTCCATGCATTGTTTCTTGTCTTGCCTTCTGGTATTTTGGAAAATAAAAACAAAGGGGTCAGCCTATTATCCAAAGCACCAGAAAGCAAGACAAGAAACAATGGATGGAAACCAACCAAGGAGTGAAGCAAGTTAGAATAAATTAAGGAGAAATTTCCTAACAGGAGAATTAATCGGTAGAATGGCTGGCAGTTGAGAAGTTGTGAGTGCTCGATCACTGGAGGCTTTTTAGAAGAAGAAGATGCTGGACAGCATTTGTCTGGAATGGTCTAGTCTAGGGGGGTCACCAACTTTTTGGATCTCAGGGACCACCAAACTCATAGTTTTAAATCCCACAAATCTGCTTTGGAGAATGGGTTGATCCTCTCCTCTCTGTGACAGCCCCTTAGAGATTGAAAGACTGCTATCCTATCAACTCTTGTCCTTCACATCATTAGTCTAAACATGCCTAGAATGGTTGCAGGAATTGGGTATGTCTAGTTTGATGAAAAGAAGGACTAAGGGGTGACATGATAACAGTCTTCCAATATCTCAGGGGTTGCCACAAAGAAGAGGGAGTCAAGCTATTCTCCAAGGCACCTGAAGGCAGGACAAGAAGCAACGGATGGAAACTAACCAAAGAGAGAAGCAACCTGGAATTAAGAAGAAATTTCCTGACAGTTAGAACAATTAATCAGTGGAACAGGTTGCCTTCAGAAGTTGTCAGTGCTCCATCACTGGTGGTTTTCATAAAGAGATTGGACAATCACTTGTCTGAAATGGTATGGGGTTTCCTGCCTGAGCAAGGGGTTGGACTAGAAGACCTCTAAGGTCCCTTCCAACTCTGTTATTCTAGTTCCCTCAAACATTTATCACATGGTGTAACCTGAAGACTCCTTACCATCTTTGTTACTCTTCTCCGCACTCTTTTTAGGATCTTAACATATTTTTTTGTATCATGGCCATCAGAATTAGACACACATCTGCTCATAAAAGTCAAAAAAACATCTACCAACCATCACTGGACTGCCTGATAGATTATGATCCACAGTCTTCAACAAAGAGGCCTTCCTCCCAAAAAATGGGCTGATAATATTCAACATTATCATCATCCATAATTCCATAATTCTTCGTCTCTTATTCCTAGAAGCAAAGACCTTTAATATGATTGTGTCTTCTAATCATCTACTGAATTTGATCTCCTCTGCAGCCATACAGTCATAATGGTGTAGAACAGAGGTCTCCAAACTTGGCAGGTTTAAGACTTGTGGACTTCAACTCCCAGAATTCTCTAGCCAGCTATGTTGGGAGTTGAAGTCCACATGTCTTAAAGTTGCCAAGTTTGGGGACCCCTGGTGTAGAAACTTTACAGGAAAGGTTGTTTGTCTTGAACCTTCCTTATGTGCGGAAGAGATCAAAAATTATGTCAATTAGCATGATTTCACTGGTTAACTGTCCAATCTTAACAGATAACAGTTAATCAGAGTTGGAAGAGATCTTGTAGGTCATCTAGTCCAACCCCCCTCCCAAGCAGGAGACCCCACACCATTTCTGACGAATGGCAGTCCAATCTCTTCTTGAAAGTCTCATGTAATGATGCTCCCACAACTTCTGAGGGCAACTTCTGTTCCATTGGTTGATTGTTCTCACTGTCACTGTTTTAGTCTCCAGTCCCCTAATCATCCTGGTTGCTCTTCTCTGTACTTTTTCTAGAGTCTCAACATCTTTTTATAGTATGGTGACCAAAAATGGATGCAGTACTCTAGGTGTGGTCTTACTAAGGCTTTATAGAGTGATATTAGTACCTCCCTTGATCTTGACTGTATCCCTCTGTTAATGCAATTTAGGATTGCATTAGCATTTTTGGCTGCTGCTGCACACTTCTGGCTCCTATTTAGCTGGTTGTCCACTAAGACTCCAAGATCCCCCTCCCAGTGACTGCTATTGAGCCTGGTTTCACCCAGTCTATATGTGTGGTTTTGGTTTTTCTTGACTAAGTGTAGGACTTTGCAAGTCTTCCTCAAAGGCGTCACTGTATTTTCACAAGTTTATAAAGTAGATTAAATTAAGTGGGAATAACTGAACCAATGAACTTTATGAGTAGATGTGCCAGAAAATTAATCCCAGTTCATCATTTAACAATTAACCTCATTTTCCCCTAGGAATCAGAAATAAAAAGAAAGATTTACATGAGACCAAGAGTTTACAGAAACTTTCCTTTGAAAGTTTTCTTTTTTTTTTAAGGGATATGACATCATCCTGCAAAGCGTTAATTTCACCCAGGTTCTGAATTCTAAGATTTACTGTTACTGTTATTTACTTTTTGAGAAATGGGAATTGTGAAATTGTATGAAATTGCAGCTCACTTCATTCTGCACGCCATTCCTAAACTTTGGTTTAACTTGCAAGAAAAATAACACAAGGTTGAAAATCCATCAGAATTCAAAAGCAACATAAAGCAGATGTTTGTGTGTGTGTGTGTGTGTGTGTGTGTGTGTGTTTGTACACAACTATAACCCTATCTATATCATCTGTATCTCAATATTCTAGGCAGTCACTATTCAACAACAAACCTTGCATTCAATCCTCTGTTAAGGCATAACAAAACAGTTTTTTCTACCTACAAAGTTATCTGCTTTTCATCATTTTGCTGTTACTTAAAATCTTTAAGCCATTTTGTCCTATTTTCTTCTGAGACCTATCTTCTTGCATCGCTTCCCTCCTTCCTTTCTCCTTCCCACCCTCCTTCCTTCCTTCCTCTCTATCTCCTTCCTTCTTCGTTCCCTCTCTCCCTTCCTCCTACCTTCTGCCCTTCCTTCTTCTCTATCCTGTTCTTTCTTCCTTCCTCTCTATCCCGTTCCTTATTTCCTTCCTTCCTCCCTACTTCCCTTCCTCTCTATTTCCTTCCTTCATTCCTGCCTCCTTCTCTTTCTCCCTCCCTCCCTACTTCCCTTCCTCTCTATCTCCTTTCCTCCCTCCTTCTCTTCCTTTCCTTTCGAGTCAGTGTTGATTTCTAAAGAATGTCCCACAGTTTTGGCAAGATTTCAAAAACGGGTTGCCATTTGCCTGCTTTCTAAAGGTGAGAGAGAGGGACTGGCCCACAGGCTGACCCAGATGATCTAGAACTCATGGTCTCCTAGCTTCTAGCCTGATGCCTTAACCACTACACCAAACTAGGCCTCCGTTGCTTAATTTACCCATTCAGTAATGCCAAAGTGGCACCATCAGTCAACCAAGCTAGTTTAAGGCATCCTAGTTCCCAAAAAGAATGGCATTTCATAACATGGGAGAGACAGATGGAGGGAGGGAGGGAGGGAGGAAGGGAGAGAGGAAGAGAGAGAGCCCAGCTAAATTTATAATATGATTCAAAGCCATGTCTTTGCAGTCAGAATCTCTAAGTTCCATGGTCAGGCATCTCTTCTGTTGAGAAATCCCAAGCAATCATGGCCGTCGGTCACAAAAATGCGATTTCTGTTCTGACCTAGGCTTCCTTATCGCACTCGGAATGTGGCCAGAGAACTAATTGCCAAATGCAAGGCAAGGCCAAACTTGACACAGAGTCAAAAAGAACTTTTCACAGCTTGAATCGACCAGACGAACTAATTGCTTCCTGCAAAAGCTCACATCCCGTTCACTCCTCTTTTATGTCCTATGAGAGAGGCCAATCATCTCCAAGGTGTAGCTGTCAGGGCTCCGGCACCCACCCCCATTTAAATCATGAGTCTCTAGCCACATCTCTCAGATGTTTAAAGAAGATTTATTAGGGGTGAACATGCCGGTGCTACCTGGGTGTAACCGACTCAGACACATCATTCATTTCCCCCTCTGACCCTGGTCATTCCTCACCCCCTGGATGTATATTCTCCAATGGGACAAATCCATAGCCAAGAGTCATCAATCATGCTCTTCAGTAATAATCTTGCGTGCCAGAAGCTTCGGTCGCCTAGAAATTATCTAAGGAATGCACTACTTCCTCCACTCCCTTTCTGTTGGCAACTCTAAGAGACCAGAGAAATATTTTTGAGTTGACCCTGCTTTCTCAATTGTTCTTGTCTTCTGGTAGATCGGCACATGCACAGCCTGGGAACCGGTTCCAGAAACTCCCCCGCCTCACTGTTGTCTGAGTCCAAAGGCAGCTGATGACTGCCAGCCTGCCCTGGCCCCATCCCCGCCTTTGATGCAGAGCCCTCATCTGAGCCCTCCTCAGCCTCCAAGACCAGCCCAAGTTCCTCCCCAACCTCCTCATTGCTGTCCGACTCTGCTGACAGCTCCGCCAGCCGCCGGCAGGCCACAACAATTTCTCAAAGGTCTGGTACAGCCTTCCTTCCACTAGCAGTTCCTTTGTGACCCCCCCTGTCCTCCTTGGCCATTCTCTTCTCTTTTGGGAAGCCGCCAACAGATAGGGTTGTCTCTTCTTGCTCTGCTATCCATCATTCAGCCTGGGAAACCTGTCTTTCCTTGGCTGCCTCTCAACAGCCAGCTGGAAACGTTGCAGCTGTTGGCCATACCGTTGACCAAGGATGGCCTTCCTGCAGAGCAGAAATTGCAGAGGGCGGTGGGATTGGGGCGTGTGTGTGTGTGTGTGTGTGAGAAGGTTGTCTGAATGCCTCGATCTTATCAGCTCAAGGACCTACACTCCTCTTTCCAGCAGACTTAGAAAACTAGGTCAAAAATAAGGCCTTCCTTCTCTGGTCGAGTGCCACTTGATGAGCCACCTGTAGATATCAGAGGGAGGATTGGGGCATCCACAGGTGACCCAGAACCAAAGGTGCTTTTTCAGGAGGCAACTGGACCTTCTTGTTTTTTTTTTCCCTTTGAAGACATTTCGCTTCTCATCCAAGAAGCTTCTTCAGCTCTGACAGGATGGTGGGGAATGGAAGGATTTATATTCCTTGCAGACAGCTGGTCGTTTGCATCCTTTTTAGAGGGTCATTGAGGCCACTTGGGGGTTTATCTGTATCCTCAGGGTCACCTGATAGTATTCCTGGTTCCTGTAGTCCAAGGGTGTTCATCCCAAATTGTATAGCTAAAAGTCTGTAGAGATTCTCAGTCATCCTGGTCATGGTTGTCCCAAAGGTGCTTTTTTCAAGAGGCAACTGGACATTCTTGTTTTTTTCTTTGAAAACGTTTCCCTTCTCATCCAAGAAGTTTCTTCAGCTCTGACAGGATAGTGGAGAACAAAGGTGAAATGCTGCCGGTTCAGCCCAGTTCTCCCAAACTGGTGGTAAAAAATGCTACTGGTTCAGGTGAACCGGTATTTCCGATGATCAGTTGGGCAACGATCAGCTGTGCCACACGATTTAAATTAGCTAGAAAGCAAGAAATCGTTGGATTTCTTGCTTTCCAGCTAATCTAAATTGCACGGCGCAACTTATTTCTCCTCCCTCGCTGTTGCAGTTACCTCAGAAGGATTCAAAATGCTTCTTTTTCGGCGCCCAGGAAGCTTCCCTGAGGCCCACCAGGCCAAAAATGGGGCGCATGGGGGTGTTGCAAAAGAAAAAAAGAAATAAAGACTTTGGAAACACCCCCCACCCCCAGTCACATGACCACATAGCTGCATCCGCCCACCAACCAGGCCATGCCCACAGAAATGGCGGCAAAAGAAATTTGAATTCCACCACTGGTGGGGAAGGTTGTCCCAGAAGTTAAGATGGTGGCTGCCTCTCCTATGATTGAAGCCAACTACTCTTTGCAGTTGGGTGATTGTGTGAAATGCTTGTACGATGGGACAGAGCTTCGGTCACGAGGTGGCAACCCTCATTTGGACTTTACGGAAACTTGCCTGCAATAGATACCTCTAATGTTGATTCTAGGTCTTATGTTAGTTCTAGCCACAGTTTGAATTGGGTACCTAAATCATTGGGCCAATACTAAATCCTGCGTGGATTACATCTTATTTAGGTCATTGCTTCTCCATCTTGGAGACTTTAAGATGGGTGGACCTCAGAATTCCTTAAGCCAAAGTGGTCAAAATTGACCACTTTAAGAGTGTGGACTTCAATCCTCAGAATTCTCCAGACAGCATGTCCGGCTAGTAGTTCAGGAGTCCTCAAACTTGGCAACTTTAAGACTTGTGGACTTCAGCTCCCAGAATTCTTCAGCCAGCATAACTTGCCAAGTTTGGAGACCTCTCAGTTAGATAATTCTAGGAGTTGAAGTCCATCCATCATAAAGTGGTCAAGTTTGGAAAAACACTGCTGTAGGGGGTTCGTGGAAGCCTTAGATCGCTTGACAAAGTCTCGTTCAGAGCATTTAAAGATGAGAATGTTTATTTATTTTATTTTATTTGGTTTGGTTTGGTTTGGCTTGCCAATTGCTTACAAGATAATAAGTATAAGTAAAAACATGTCTTTCTTCTAAGCTCCAGAAATGCCTCCATCATCTGTAGGCCAATAAACACAAGTTGTACTTCCGAGAAAACTTGGGATGGACTTGGATCACAATCACTTTCCAACTGTTGGTGTCTGGGAGATCAAAGCTGTTAATCATCTTGGGAATGGTGCCTCTGAAGTTCTTCAGAAGAGATGTCCATGGTGACTCCGTGGCACAACCCACAGCAGGGTATCTGTAGGGGATGGCCCATAAAAGTGCTTTGCTACTTGTGCCTCTGCCTGCCAGCATCTGTCAGTGTTCATCTGGCTAACGTCCTGTCAGTGTGTGAGAAGGTTGAGGGCTGTTTGGAAACTGAAACAGTATTTGCTGTGTGAGCAAGAAGGAGACAGCAAGGAGCCTGGCCGTGGCTTAGCTCTGTACTACTGCTTGGTGCTCTGAAGCTGAAATCCTGTCCTCTGCTTGGGTTTTGCATTTGGGACAGATTTCTTTTCAGGTGGGGAGGGGGAGTAGAAGTCTTTAGCATCAGAGCATGTTAATAATAATATAATAAATACTAACGCTTTGATGGTCATTTTGAAAAATCCTTTCTTAGTGAGCTCCTAGAAGCCAAGAGGAACATACATGCCAAATTTCAAGTTTGTAGGCTTTACGGTTCCGGAGATTTTGTGATGATGCGTGAGAAAGGACCCAGCTGTAGATCATAGCTGCATAACACTCTCTCTCTCTCTCTCTCTCTCTCTCTCTCTCTCTCTCACTCTGTGTGTGTGTGTGTGTGTGCGTGTGTGTGTGTGTGTGTGTGTGTGTGTGTGTGTGTGTGCATGGTTGGGAGATCACCAGATACAACAACATGGCTAGAGACAAGTTGGGAAGTTGAACGAGTATTCTGTGTTGTGGTTAAGGAATGTACCTGGGTCTTGAGTCATCAGATGTGGAGCTCAATTCAAGAGACTTTCTGGATAGTAGCAACTGAGAGAATTCTCATGCGTGGAGAAATGTACTGGCCCCAAGAGCAGGGACCAAACAAGGACACAGTTGGTTCCAGAAACAGAGACGCTTGATAAATAGGTCTGCCCTGGTTAAGTACACCCCACAACTTAGCCACTTGACTCCTGCTCTTTACTTGAGATTGCTTACAAGAGGGTGAAACCAATTAAGAGGAAGAAGAGCTTATGGGTTTCTAGGAGCAGTTCAACCCAACACTCCCTGTGGAAGCTTTGCTCCTTCCACACGTGAGGTACATCCCTTAGCCACAATTCAGAATGCCATTGTCTTCTTCTGCAATGGTTCTTCAACTTTGTCTGCAGCCATGTTGTACCTGGTGGTCTCCCGGGTTTGGCTTTCCTAAACTATGTTTTGAGCTCATCCAAGACCACGTGTTTAAGACATGTGGACTTCGACGCCCAGAATTCCTCAGCCAGGCATGCTGGCTGGGGAATTCTGGGAGTTGAAGCCCACAAGTTTAAAGTTACCAAGTTTGGAGAGCCTTGGTCAAGACAGTCCCCTCTTGTGGCTCATGAGACACCCCTCCTGTCTCTACCTGGAATAAACCCATCCTCAGGAATCCTTCGCACACTTAAAAAGTTATGGCTGAAACTCAAGTGTTTAAATAAATATAAGACCCAGGTTGCATCTATATCTCACCTAAGTTTGGGTTAATTATATTTTGTTGACCAGTTCCCACCTAACATTAAATTATAGATAAAGGTTTCCAGGCCACAGCGATTGAGTGATAGAGTCAACTCTTTGATCTAGGCTGCATCAACAGAGGGACAGAATCAAGATCACATGAAGTATTCACACCACTTTATAAGGCCTTGATAAGGCCACACTTGGAATACTGCATCTAGTTTCGGTTGCCGTGATGTAAAAAAAATGACACGTGAGGCCAGAGAATATTTTCCCCACAGATCCTTGAAGATAGTCTTCCTTTGGCAAACAGGACGAACCGCTAGAAACTGGGGTTGTTGTTGTTGTTTTTAGAATTTGCTGATCTTTTTGCACATTTCATGTTGTGCTTCTCAATTCATATTTATTTGTTCTTTTTCTTTCGCCTTATCTTTAAGCACTTTCGGGTAGATCTGCTTAAAAGCAAAAGGGGCACCCATTTGCAGATAAGACGATAATGGCAAGCTCGGTGCAGGGCTTAAATAATCAACAGCTCTTCTATCCCTTCATAAATTTTCCAGCCGAACCGGGGCATTCAGCCAACAGTTTGCAGAGATGTTTAGAAAAGTGAAGAAAGACGAGGAGTTTGAGCCTGATTTATTTCTCATTATTTGGTTCCCAGTGACTGTGCCCTACCCAGCAACTATCTCTGCTCCCAGGGATAGATTTAGAAGAGGAAAAAGAAAGAGAGCAGGACTCTGGATCCTTTTCAGAGCGCAGGGATCCAGAGTTTCAGGTCTAAGGGGGATTTCTCTTCCTTGATTTCAAGCATTTGTTCATTTCAGGACACGCCGAATGGTAAGTGCGCCGTCTGTCTTTTCTTTTGCTGTCCGATGTCTAGCTCCAAAAAGAAGGCAAGGGAAGGAGGGGAAGGAAGGAAGGAACGATAGGACAAGAGAGAGGGGGAAGGAGGGAGGGGGAAAAGGAGAGCAAGGGAGGGAGAGAGAAGGAAGGAAGGAAAGGGGGAGGGAGGGAGGGAGGGAGGGGAAAAAGGAAGGAAGAGGGGAGGGAGGGAAGGCAGGCAGGCAGGCTTGCAGAAAGGAAGGAAAAAAGGAGGGAGGGAAGGAAGGAAGAAAAGGAGAGATAAAAGAAGGAAGGAAGGAAGGAAGGAAGGAAGGAAGGAAGGAAGGAAGGAA
>NW_020769389.1:1171104-1188355 GCF_900518735.1 Pseudonaja textilis | reverse complement strand
GAAAGAAAGAAAGAAAGAAAGAAAGAAAGAAAGAAAGAAAGAAAGAAAGAAAGAAAGAAAGAAAGAAAGAAAGAAAGATAGATAGGGGGAGGATGTGCAAGAAAGAAATGCAACAAAGACAAAAAGGAAAAGGAAAGGGAGGGAAGGAGGAAAACTAAAGCTAAAGACGACATACCGGCAAATGAATTTGACCTTCCTTTCAACAGATAATTACAATCTAATTGTCTTTCCTTCCTCTTAAACTTAAACAAGCCCCTTCAGCACTTTAATTAATCCACCTCTTTCTTAATCTTCAAATCCATAAATCATCAATTCATTTCTTTCTTCTTTCAGCAAGAAAAAAAAAGTCCATATAAGGTTTTTTATTTGGGGGGGCGGGATGTTTATTTATTTTTTTCCCCCTTGACAAACAGGTGAGTTTTGCCGTTTGTGAGAATTCAGAGGCTTTCGCAATCCATTTCTCCCCTGTGGGGGTTGCAGGCCTCTTCCCTCATAGTCGCTTACACCGTCTTCTTTCTGCAATTGCCACATGCACCTGATCAATGCCCGCCCCCCCGGGTGTTTCCTAATTCAATATTCACAAATCTCAATTAAAAAAAAGGCTTCTGGTTGCTTTGTAATCTTTAAAACGCTTTGCATCATGGTGGCAGGTGTCACCTCCTTTTTAGTGTGTTATTTGGATTGAGAATTTTAACACAGAGATTTGAAAAAAAGAAGTAATGCAAAGTAAAAGAAAAGAGGAGGAGGAGGAGGAGGCAGAGGAGATGGAGATGGAGGAGGAAGAGGAGGGAGAGGTGGGGGGAGATGGAAGAGAAGGAGGCACAAGGAGGAGGAGGAGATGGAGGAGGAAGAGGAAAAGGAGGGGAGGGGGAGGAGATGGAGGAGGAAGAGGAAGAGAAGGGGAGGGAAACAGGAGATGGAGGGGGAGAAGGAGGAAGAAGAGGGGAAGAGGAAGAAGAGGGGAAGGGAGAAGGAGGTGGAGGGGAGGAGGAGAGGAGGAAGAGAAAGAGGAGGGGGAGGAAGAAGAGGGGGGAAGGGAGAAGGAGGAGGGGGAGATGGTGGAAGAGAAAGAGGAAGGGGAGGGGAAGAGGAGGTGGAGGAGTAAAACAAGGAGGAGGAGCAGTAGAAGATGGAGGAGAAGGAAGAGGAAAGAGAGGGAGACTCTGAACTTTTCTGACCCTTCCCCCTTCCTGCAGACTCCTCCAGCATCTCCTGTATTAAGGTTGTCCGAAATCCCCCCAAAAAGGACTGCAGAAGAAGGCTTGGCTGTCTAGCAGCAAATCGATGGCCGGTGTGCTTTTCTCAAGAACTGCATTTCTCAATGGCTGTCAGGTCAGGTCCTTAAAATCGAAGGCAATTTGAGTTCCCTTCCTTGGCAAGGGAAGATTGACCATGGTTGCCCTCGGCAGAGAAGATCCCAGGAGCTTCTGCTTCGTCTTCTAAACCGGGAGGCTCCAACTTTAAGACTTGTGGGCTTCAACTCTCAGAGTTTCTCAGGGGGGGGTCTCAGAACGTGGCAACGTTAAGACTTGTGGACTTCAACTCCCAGAATTCCTCAGCCAGCTGAGAGTTGAAGTCCTCCGGGCTTAAAGTTGCCACGGTTGGAGGCCTCTGACGTTAACAAACCAAATGCTGGTTTGTTAGCCAGATGCGTGAACTCAGTTTGCTTCTGCAGGTTTATTTCAGGTGCTTTAATTGAATTGTTGAAGGGAAAGGTTGAAGGGAAATTATCCCATCCCTTTTATTCAGGTCTGTTACCGTTGGGCTTCAACGCATCGTCCAGATTTGGTATTTTGCGGGCCTCCCATTCCTGCAGTGGCTAATTGGTACCCATGCGCTATTCCTCATTTGGCCACACGATGGCGCCCACCGACAGAGAGAGAACTCTGCCCTTGTGTCTCTCCTTCAGTTTCTCCTCAGTCCCTCCAACCAATTGTTATTTCTCTAGATAAAACACGCCCTGTTTTTTTGTTTTGTTTTTTCTTGCCATACATTTTCTCTGCTCTCGCACAGCCAAAGCACCTGCAGTCGTAATCCTCTGGCAGCTCTCCAGACTCCTTTTCTAGTAAACATCTCCTGGCAAACTGCTCCTTGAGCGATACGGGTTGGCCTAGCAGGATCCACGGTTCAGTATTAAATTAATGGAGGACGGACTAGAATCATAGACTTGAAGAAAGTTAGCACCCACCTCTCTAGGAAGAATGAAATATTTTAGGGAAAAAAAGGCAGAATATTATATTTTCCCTAAAGGAGAAATATGTTACTAAAGACGGAAACTCAAAGCTTCAACTCTCTGCCCGCAGCAAATATTTGGGGCCCACTGAGAAGGACTGGGACATCTTATCTACAAAACAGAAGATCTTCAGCTCCAGGATGATGGGATTATCTTTCAAGGCAAAGCCATTCAGCCACAATAGGAACTACACAACAAGCCCCCTTTATTGCATCAGCCCAAGCTTCAATCAAGCTTGACTTGGACAACCTATAAAATGACCCCAAACGGCCCCATGGGAATCTGACTACGGCCAATAGAATGCATGCTCTTGCCACAGGAACAGGAAGCTCAAGGGCAAATCCCAAGAGAGGGTATAAATAACCCTCACTCTCCACTCCATGTGGTCAGCTGCCCAGAACCTCAAACCCATGTGGTCCTGTCCATCCATAAACCATCTTTCCAATCAGCCTCCCTGTTTCCAGTGTCTTTCTCCCCACTTGGAACTGAACCCAGATGGATATTTCTCCCAACAGAACATAGAATCACAGAACCATAGAATCGTAGAACCTTAGAACCATATGTTGGAAGAAATATCCGGATTCAGGCCCAAGCCAGGAAAAAGGCACTGGAGACAAAATGGAGGCTGGAGGCTGATTAGAAAGTTAGTTTAATGATGAAACAGAACCACATGGAGTTGAGAGTGAAGGGTATTTATACCTTCTCTTAGGCTTTGCCCTTGAGCTTCCTGTTCCTGTGCAAGAACATGTATTCTATTGGCTGTTGTCAGACTACTATGGGGCCATGTAGGGGTCATAGTTGGTTCTATAGTTTCTTGTCCTGCCCTCAGATGCAATGGACAGTAAATCGACACCCTCTTTCCTGTGATCCTGGATCCTTGGCCCCCCGGACCATTAAAGTCTTATCCCTTTATCCTTGAGCTTATAGAAAAGAAACAAAAAAAAAAAACCCATATGAGATTGTTGGTTTCCAGCATGTATCTTTTTCCTCCCTCTCCCCACTGTCTCGAAACACCCAATCTTCTCCCGTCCTCTCTGTGGCAGCCCCTCAAATACTGGAAGACTGCTATCATGTCACCCCTAATCCTTCTTTTTCCTAGACTAGAGATATCCAGTTCAAACATTCATTAGGCTGTAGACCCCTAAATATCTCTGTTGCTTTGCTCTACATCCTTTCTTGGCCATCCTGGTTTGGCTTAGGAAGGGGACCAGGGCTGAACTGGGTTGGAATTGGAGGGGGGAAAGGGAACACCAGTAAGAGCCCCCGAGGTCATAAGCCAAAGGGGGAAGCTGAAAAATCTCCGAAGACAACAGCTAAACACTTCCACACTGTTGCCATAAAAGCAGGGATGGGATGCAGATATTTTTACTACTGGTTCTGTGGGCGTGGCTAGGTGGGAGTGGCTAGGTGGATATGGCCATGTGACTGGGTGGGTGTGGCTTCTTCTTCATCTTTTTTTTTTGCAGCACCTCCCCCCTGTGCTCCATTTTTTTGGCCGCCTAGGCTTCGGGGGGGGGGCGTTTTTGTTCCCAGAAGGCTTCCCTGAGGCCCAGGAGGCCCAAAACGGAGTGTGGGGGGGGCGCACAGCACCCCCTTGCCCCATTTTTGCCTCCTGGGCTTCAGGGAAGCCTCCTGGGTGAAGCAGTAAGACAGCGAGGAGGATACCAGCACAGCTGATCAGCTGATCATTGGGGGGGGGGAGGAATACCTTAAGGAGAATGCAGTCAGTGATGTTGGGCATGCGCGCAATGTCGCACATGCGCGATAAGGACTGACTGGGCAGGGAGGGGAAGGGCAGACAGAGAAAGGCGGGGCCAGCCAGGGGCATGATTTGCTGGTTCTCCAGACTGCACAGAATCGTAACAACCAGGTCTATAGAACTGGTCTGAATCGGTAGAATCCCACCCCTGCAATAAAGTATACTCATCCGTCCGTGAAGTCACCCAAAAGTTGAGTTTTTAACTCAAGAGCCAAGAGCCAAAGAAGCTGATCTTAGATTACAATTAGACATTAACCATGTGAAGCTCAAAGATGGATGCCGTAAGCAAGGGAGTAAGCAGTTTTCCTTCCAGGCTGCAGCCCAAATGACCATGCTAAAAACAACGAAAGGGAGAGTGGAATTACGTGACCCAACCAAATCACGTGGATGCAAGGCAACGCCGAAGGACAAATGAAACATGTTCCTCCTTCTTCCCTCTGTGTCAACATCATGTGCTTCTGTTTGGACAGACTCATAAACCTGTGCTCTCTTGCTTGAGGACGTGATGTTGCAATCAACCCAATGGGCTTCAAAGGTACTTTTTTCAACAGGCAACTGGACTTTCTGGTTTTTGTTTGAAGACATTTCTTTGAAGCTTCTTCAGCTCTGACAGGATGGTGAAGAATGGAAAGATTTATATTCCTTGCAGACAGCTGGTTATTTGTATCATTTTAGAGGGTTGTTGAGGCCACTTGGAGGTTTATCTGTGTCCTCAGGGTCACCTTGAGTGGTGCTCCTGGTTCCTGTAGTCTGCAATTTTTTTTTCCCCTCTGGAAATTCATTCTTACCCCCACACCATTCAAAGAGTGTCCATCCCAAATTGTATAGCTAAAAGTTTGTAAAGATTCTCAGTCCTCCAGGTCATGGTGGTCCCAAAGGTGCTTTTTTAAAGAGGCAACTGGACTTTCTTGTTTTTTCTTTGATGACCTTTCGCTTCTCATCTGAGAAGCTTCTTCAATTCTGACTGGATGGTGGGGAATGGAAGGATTTATACCTTCTTGCAGACAGATGGTCATTTGCGTTCTTTTAGAGAATCGTTGAGGTCACCTGGAGCTTTAGCCGTGTCCTCGGGGTCACCTGAATCATTGAGAAGTTGGAGCTGTGCTCTCTGCAGAATGTTTTCTGCCCTGTGACCCTTCACTGTTAAATAAGTAGCCTCCATGACTCTCTAAAAAAAATGCAAATGACCAGCTGTCTGCAAGGAAGGCTGACTCTGTAAACTCGCTTAGAGGGGGCTGGAAAACACTGTAAAGCGGTGTATAAACACTATTGCTGTTTCAAAGGCATTTAGTTGGGTAAAGAATGCAATTATTTTATTCTTCCCTAATACACAGGCTTTCAGGTAGCTTTTTGGAAGCCAGTAATACGAGCTGCTTAATTGCAAACTGCCCCATAACCCTCCTTTAAAGTTCACCCCTTTTTATTTTCCACTTTGCTAATGGGGGCTTATCAACACCCAGTGTACCCCCACCCATCCATTTAAGAGGGGGGAGGCCGTAGCTCCAGGAGGCTGCTTCAAACGGATGCATGTCAACATTTGCCTGATCGTCCTAACACTTCCAGCTGATCGATTTCACACTTTCCTTCTCACCCAGTTGTATAAATAATCATTCTAATTAGCGTTTGCAAGTTGGCTTGGAAGAAGAAGGCCTGCTGTGAAATATTTCAAGGCTGGTAGCAGGGAGTTTGTCCATTAGTTGATGGTCCATTTGCCCACTGGCAGGAAGGAATATTAGACCCAAGGAAATGTGACACTTTTGAGAAGGCGGCAGAACCCCCGTGTGTTGCCACCTGACCTGAGAAGCAGTCGATCGGCCTGCAAAGTTCTCTCTTGATTAGAGATCCTGGCTTGCAGAGAATCTTGTGAGCGTCCCTTGAGGTTAAAAACTGGCCTTTGGTTTCTCTTCTGATACTATCATATCACAAGACCTAAAATGGACACCTAACATCAAAAACGTCATCAAAAAAGCACAACAAAGAATGTTCTTTCTGCACCAACTCAGAAAGCTCAAACTCCCCAAGGAGCTGCTGATCCAGTTCTACAGAGGAATTATTGAATCTGTCATCTGCACCTCTATCACTGTCTGGTTTGCTTCTGCAACCCAACAAGAAAGACACAGACTTCAGAGGATAATTAAGAGTGCAGAAAAAACAATTATTACCAACCTCCCTGCCATTGAGGACCTGCATACTGCATGAATCAAAAAGAGGGCTGTGAAAATATTTACAGACCCCTCACATCCTGGACATAAACTGTTTCAACTCCTTCCCTCAAAACGACACTGTAGAGTACTGCACACCAGAACAACTAGACACAAGGGCAGGTTTTTTTCCTGAACGCCATCACTCTGCTAAAAAATAATTCCCTCAACACTGTTCAACTATTACAAAGTCTGCACTACTATTACTATTAATCTTCTCATCACTCCTTATCACCCATCCCCTCCCACTTGTGACTGTATGACTGTAACTTTGTCGCTTGTAACCCTACAATTTATATTGACTGTTTCCTAGTACGATTTGATTGCTTATTGTACCCCATGACTTTTATTAAGTATTGTACCTGATGATTCTTGACTCCTGACAAATGTATTTTTCCTTTTATGTACACTGAGAACATTTGCACCAAGACAAGTTCCTTGTGTGTTAACACTTGGCCAATAAAGAATTCTATTCCATGCTATTCTACTCCTAATGGTCAAAAGATGCTCCAGTGGATCTGACTTCCAGAAAGGAAAAGTTGTAGGCATGGTGGCTTTGGCAAGGACTGATGATTTAATGGACTGATTATTGTTCTAAAAAAGAGTTATGTGACAGTCGTGATTGATGCAAGGCCAGGATGGGTAGTATAGATCAACATCTATGGAGGCATCTGGTGACTTCCCCGGCATATGTTGTGGCTTGCCGTGTTAGAGGAGTGGAAGAGGGAGGGAGGGTGGGTGGGAGGGAGGGAGAAAGCAAGCAAGCAAACAAGCAAGCAAGCAAGGAAGGAAGGAAGGAAGGAAAGAAGGAAGGAAGGAAGGAAGGAAGGAAGGAAGCTAGCAAGGAAGGAAGGAAGGAAGGAAGGAAGGAAGGAAGGAAGGAAGCAAGGAAGGAAGCAAGCAAGGAAGGAAGAAAGCAAGCAAGCAAGGAATCAACGAAGGAAGGAAGGAAGCAAAGAAGGAAGCAAGCAAGCTAGCAAGCTAGCAAGCTAGCAAGGAAGGAAGGAAGGAAGGAAGGAAGGAAGCTAGCAAGCAAGGAAGGAAGGAAGGAAGGAAGCAAAGAAGGAAGGAAGGAAGGAAGGAAGGAAGGAAGGAAGGAAGGAAGGAAGGAAGGAAGGAAGGAAGGAAGCAAAGAAGGAAGGAAGGAAGGAAGGAAGGAAGGAAGGAAGGAAGAAAGAAAGAAAGAAAGAAAGAAAGAAAGAAAGAAAGAAAGAAAGAAAGAAAGAAAGAAAGAAAGAAAGAAAGGAATCAAGGAAGGAAAGAAGGAAAGAAGCAAACAACCAACGAAGCAAGCAAGGAAGGAAGGAAGGAAGCTGAAAAAAGGGACTTATGGCCGTTTTTCACATCATTGCAGCATCCCCACTTGATCAAAGTTTGGATGTTTGGCAACTGACTGGTTTTTATGATGGACGGAGTGTCCCGGGGTCACGTAATCCCCTTTTGTGACTTTCTGACAAGCCAAGTTAAAAGGGAAACCAGGTTCCCTTAACAACCCTGTTCCGAACTTAACACCTGCTGTGATTCACTTGCCAGCACTGGCAAGAAAAGGGCAAATCTCCCTTAACTGTCTGGCTCAGCCACACAGAAATGTTGGGCTCATAAGCCAAGGACTAGCTATATAGGGGCGCATTTATAACAGACGCTTGCCGTGATGCTTCCTCCCTCTTTCTCTTTCTTTCTCTCTCTCTCTCTCTCCCTCCTTCCCTCTCTTTCCCCCCCTTTCTCCTTCTCTTTTTCTCTCTCTCTCTCTCCCTCCCTCTTTCTCTCTCTCTCTGTCTCTCCCTCCCTCCCTCCCTCTTTCTCTTTCTCTTTCTCTCTCTCACTCTCTCCCTTTCACTCTCTCTCTCTCTCTCTCTGTCTCAGTCATGGAGAACCTGAGTGATTTGCAGCCAATTCGGGGTGCAATGAGGAGCAGTGGAGTGGAAAATGAATATATCAAAGACCAAGATCGTTAGTTGTGTTTGACGGGGAAAATGGAGTGAATGATTGCAAATTATAAATAAATGGGGAAAGTCAAATAGATGAATTTGTCTTCCTCGGTAGGAGGTTGAATAAAAGAGGGGGAAAAAACAAGGCATAGTAGCCAGAGAGTAGGGTAGGATCTATGTTGAGGGGATAAAAGCACCTCCAAAATGTTTATGTATTACAGTGTGATTCTGGCCAATTTTTTTATAATCAGAGAGGTTTTTTTTTCTATAGAGAGAGGAACATTTTTTTATAGAGAGATAAGAATCAGATACATCAGGAGAAACATACAGTAACTTGGATATAATGGGAAGGAGAGATTTAAAGGCCTTTAGTAAAATAAGAGCAAAATTAAGGGGAGGTTGAATGACTGTGGATTGACCACTACAATGAATAATCAATACAAATGAAATACAAGTAATCCTTGAGTTACAGCAGTTGGCTTAGTCACTGTTCAAAGTTACAACAGCACTGAAAAAAAGTGACTTATGACCATTTTTCACACTTATGACCGTTGTGGCATCCCCGTGGTCATGTGGTTTATGGTGATGGCTGGCTCAGGAATTCTGGGAGTTCAAGTCCACAAGTCCTTAAAAAAAGCCATCATTCCCCACTCCTGTTGTAAACCAATGTTTCTCAACCTCAACAGCTTTAAAGACGCGTGGATTTCAACTCTCAGGATTCTCCATAACCGGCTTGGGGGATTCTGCGAGTTGAAATCCGCACATATATAAAAACAAAATACCACTCATGCATCATCACAAAATCTCCAGAACCGTAAAACCTACAAACTTGAAATTTGGCCCGTATGTTCCTCTTGGCTTCTAAGTGGTCACTAAGAAAGGATTTTTCAAAATGACCATCAGAGCGTTAGTATTTCCTATATTATTATTATTAACACGCTCCGATGCTAAGGAGTTCTACTCCCTCTCCCCACCTGAAAAGAAATCTCTTCCAAATGCAAAACACAAGCAACAGAGAGGAGTTTCACTTTCAGAGCACCAAGCAGCTTGAGTACAGAACAGTTGAGCTAAGCCACGCCCAGGCTCCCTGCTGTCTCCTTCTTGCTCACACAGCACTGTTTCAGTTTCCAGGTTTCAGTTTCTAAATAGCCCTCAAATCTCTCACACATTGACAGGACGCTAGTTAGGTGAATACCGATGGATGCTGGTAGGCAGAGGCAGAATTTCCCCCCCCTTATTTTCCTCCCCACACAGTTTCGTCCCAACCACATAGTTTCATAGCAAAGCACAGGTATCATGGCGATCAAACATGGCTATGGCCAATTTCCCCTTCCGCACCATTTTTATTTGTAAGTGTCAAATTTCCTGTTGTTTCTTTACAAACCACAGCGATCCACATGTGGTCGCTGCCTTAATTTTGCATAATTTCGGGTCACGACCAAATCGGGTTGCGACCCAAGTTATGGAACGAATTATGGTAGTGACCAGAGGTTCTACTATATACTTTTATTTATAGTTGTTTTTTTCTTTAACATCCATAAGTGCTTGTGAACAGTTTATTGTCTGGGTCCATATATTTTATACCCAGTGCTAATGATAATAATATCATTTAGATATACATAATCATACTCTTTCAACTTCTAACAATTGTGTATACATGGTAATTATAATGTATTCTATTACCACATTTCCACCAAAATAAGACCCTGTCTTATATTTTTTGCCACCAAAAAAGGCACCAGGTCTTATTTTCGGGGGATGTCATCCACTGACTAACCTCACTTGCACAGGTCGCCCCAGCCTCCTTTTTGCTATCAGAGGCCTTCAAGAATTTTTCTTCCGTGGCCAGCAAGGCTTTCCTGAAGGCCTCTGAAGCTGATAACAGAGCTCCAGATCGATCTGGAACTTTGTTATCAGCTACAGAGGCCTTCAGGAAAGCCTTGCTAGCCTTGCCGGCTGCAGAAGAAATGGGCTGACAAGGCAGGTGTGAGGCCTGGCTACAACTGTCCAAAGGTAAGCAGTAGGGCAGCTCCATCCCCCCATCCTTACCCTAGCTTAATTTTTACCCATGCACTCTGGAGCGGGTAGGATCTTAATTAGGGCTTATTTGGGGAGTAGGGCTTATATTGGGTATACGTGTAAAAATCAAGCTAGGACTTACTTTCAGGGAAGGTCGTATTTTGGGGTATATTCATAGATAGATAGATAGATAGATAGATAGATAGATAGATAGATAGATAGATAGATAGATAGAATTTGATGGGAGTCCATTAACCCTAACCACTAGGAAATACAGTCCAGTTGCCTTTGGGGCTGAGCTGGCTTGCTTGCTTGCAGATGTTCCATTACCCACCTAGAGTACATCATCAATCATCATCTGTGTAAGCTTGACTTCACAATTTTTAAAGAAAATCTAGATTTTTGCAAACATCTCTATTCTTGCTTGCATTCCTGACTCATGGCTGACGCAAAGCTATCACGAGTGCCCAGATTTAAATGAGCTCATCTTTTCCCAGCATTGTTTGTACAGCCTTTTCTCTCCAGCGTGAGATCATATCATAATAAATCAGATTCAAGGCCCCACAACTTCTTCTTCGCCAACCTGCGCACCTCTTTTTTTGCGCTCTGGGTCCAAAACGCTGCCTGGTCATGTTCTAGACAGGCAAATTTACTGCTGTGAAAAACAAGGACATTTCCGCATAGCTTCAGAAGAGCATACCAAACCCTGAAACAAGAAAAGAATGAAGTCTGCTAAAAACGGAATGCCTGTCAGCGATATATGACAAATCCAGATTTATCCTGTCAACTCATAAAATATTTCTGTGGTCTTTTTAGAGTTGCCAAGAGAAAGCGGGGGGGGGAAGCAATGTGGCAGCTTGCAAACCAAAAGTGCATTCCATAAATGTTTTCCAAGATAGTAACTAGGTGACTGAAGTTTCTGCCATGCAAAATTCTAACTGGAGAGCATGATTGATGACTCTGGGCTATGGATGTGTCCCATTGGAGAATAAGAATTACGATACACCCTGGGAGTGGGGGAAAACGAAGGTCAAAGGTGACAATGAATGATGTGTCTCAGAGTCGGCTACACACAGGCAGTACCGGACGAGTTAACTTTCAATAAATCCTTTTTAACTTTTCGAGGTTTGGTTCGAGACTCATGATTTAAATGGGGGCAACTGCCGGAATCCTGACATATCCTTTACAATTTACTGACAGAGAGAAGCAGAACAGATTATATCACGGTTAAGACGTTGAGGAGGCGAATTTCATTGGAAATCTGGCTGTGCAGGCGCTAATTCCACATCAGGGTCCAAAACCCCCATATAAACCATTGGGGAAATAAGAAGTAGGATCTAATTTATTGTCAGCCTGACAAGAAAGATCAGGTTAGGGAACTGACTCCAGAGGAAGATGACAAACCCTCTGAAGTAAACTCAAAGATTCCTTTATTAGGAGCGCCGACAGCCCCGGCAAAAGGTTTCTCTCTCACTGCAGGCTAACAAGTCAGTCCAGCTGGGAGATGAATAATTGTCTGCCACACCTATTCATCTCTATCCCCTGCCTTTGATCCCCAGAGCTAGGCTGGGGGCTTCGCTAGCAGTGATGGCTCTACCGTCCTGAGGACCGGCCCATAGATTTCCACTGCTCTCCTCTCCTCTGCCTTCTGTGCATCCGCGCATCAGGCACTGGACCCAGCTGTTCCTCCTTTTCCTCATCAGCCACATCCAGACCTGGGGGCTGTTGACTCTCCATCTGAGGACTGACGGATGGTCCAGGCTCCATATCTCTCTGTCTCTCTGTCTCTCTGTCTCTGTCTCTGTCTCTCTCTCTCTCTGTCTCTCTCTCTCTCTCTCTCTCTCTCTGCCAGCTCGATTCCCTCTTCCCCCATGAAGCTCTCGGTTGCCTTGATGCAGATCCTGACTCCCATGCCTCTCTTCCTCATCTGATTTGGCTGCTGGAGGGGCTGGAGGCCAACAGGCCACAACAGAAGAGTAGCATTTACTCTACTGAGTTAGAATTCTAGTAACAGGATCTTGCAAGTCTGGTTGTGTTTTTTCTCTTCTCCTCTTAAATCTCATTGGGTCAGAGAGGAGCCATCTTGATTCTCTTCCTAACATTATCTTCCTTCTCAGGACGTAAATCATGTTTCTTTTCATTCAATGTAAAAAAAAAAAAAGAGGTAGGGTAATTGAACTTTCCATCTTGCCTTTTTTTTTTTTTGACTTCCCTTCTATTAATGCCTGTTTCCAATTACAGGTTAGTCCTCAAATTACAACTGCAATGGAGCCCCAAATTTATGTTGTTGAGTGAGACAGTTGTTCAGTGAGTTGGGAAGCTAGGCGCATGGCTGCGAAAGGGGGTGGGATGACTCCAGGACGCGGCAACTGTCATAAACATGAGTCAGTTGCCAAGTGTTTGAATTTTTGTCACATGACCATGGCGATGCTTCAGTGGTTGTTAAGCGTGAACAATGGTCATAAGTCACTTTTGTCAATGCTGTTGTAACTTCGAACAACGGCTAAACGAACAGTGGAAGACTTAACCATACAGCAATAAAAAAACCTAAATTGGGCAGAGAATGGGGAATAGAAAAATAGACTATTGTCTTCACTGAATGCCTTAAAGTGCAAATAGAATAGAACAGGGGTCTTCAAACTTGGCAAGTTTAGGACTCGTGCACTTCAACTCCCAGAATTCCTCCTCCAGTCATGTTAGCTCAGAAATTCTGGGAATTGAAGTCCACAAGTCTTAAAGTTGCCAAGTTTGAAGACCCTTGGAATACAATAACAGACTTGGAACGGACCTTGGAGGTCTTCTAGCCTATACCATTTCTGACAAATGGCAGTTCAATCTCTTCTTGAAAGCCTCCAGTGATGAAGCTCCCACAACTTCTGAAGGCAACTTCTGTTCCATGGGTTGATTGTTCTCACTGTCAAAAAGTTTCTTCTTATTTCCAGGTTGACACTCTCTTTGATCAGTTTCCATCCATTGCTTCTTGTCCTGCCCTCAGGTGCTTTGGAGAATAGCTTGACTCCTTCTTTGGGGAAGCCCCTGAGATATTGGAAGACTGCTATCATGTCTCCCCTAGTCCTTCTTTTCATCGAATTAGACCTACCCAATTCCAACAATCGTTCTTCATATGTTTTAACCTCCAGTCCCCTAATCATCCTGGTTGCTTTTGTCTGCACTCTTTCTAGAGTCTCAACATCTTTTTTACATCATGGTGACCAAACTAGATGCAGGATTCCAAGTGTGGCCTTACCAAGGCATTATAAAGTAGTATCAACACTTCACATGATCTTGATTCTATCCCTCTGTTAATGCATCCTAGAACTGTATTGGCTTTTTGGGGAGCTTCCACGCACTGCTGGCTCATATTTATTCATATTCACATATGTCCAGTTCATGAAATATGCACTTTAAAAAAACGTTCCTAGACCTTATTACTACTAAATTTTACCATTTCTTTAAATAATTTATTAAGAGCAGGCAAAAGCAAATGAATGCTATCACTAAATACAAAAATTTACTGAAATTAAAAAAAGGAAGGGAGAAACTCAATAATGAAAGCAGCAATAAGCTGAAATGCTGACTTTTTATTTGTACACTGCCCAGAATGGCTTCACCAGCAAGATGGGCAGTTTCCAGAGTTGACATTTAAATAAATAAATAAAATAAAATTTGGTCTTGGTCCCACTAGGTAACAGAGAAGGCATCTTCAGAGGCTGAAGCTCCATACATTTTTTTGAGGATTATGGAGCCTCAAAACTTCCTAAGTATTTTACAGCATTTCACACGAAATGATTTCATAAAGTTTTATGGCTAGGAATGTAAAATCTTGCTGGATCACGCTCATCAACTTCCATTTTGTTTCAATGCTCAGCTGAAGCTAAACAATGTTTTGAAATTTGGATGAGAAATTTCCTATTTTTACTGTTAATTCTTCTGTCCCAAAGGGGAGAAATGAAAACCTTGTCAAGGAGATCTCATTTTTAGGCACTGAAATATATTTAGGAAAAATTGTTGTAAAATTAAAAAAGGAATCGCCTCTGGGGTTTAAGGAGAGATGTTGCTGAAATTGATACTCCAAATTTTAGAGCGTAAAATGAGGCCACAGTGTACAGTCCCAGTATGGGATGTTTCTCTTCTGAAATATGAGGTTCATTTTCTTATTAATTGTGGGATGGAAAGCTTTCAGTAGCTCAAGACGAAAATCAATCTTACAATGACTCAAGGGAGGATTTAGACCTGTTTCCAGGCCAGATTTTGCTAAAAATGAACGCTATTTTTCATATCTATATAATATCTTTTTTATTGATTAATTGTGAGATAAAAATGTAGAAGAAACAAAAGACAGACAAATTTTACAAACTAAGTAGGGCCACACCTGGAATAGTGCATCCAATTTTAGACTAGACTAGACTAGACTAGACTAGACTAGACTAGACTAGACTAGAATAGACTAGACTAGAATAGAATAGAATAGAATTCTTTATTGGCCAAGTGTGATTGGACACACAAGGAATTTGTCTTTGGTGCGTATGCTCTCAGTGTACATAAAGAAAAAAATAAAATACATTCATCAAGAATCATGAGATACAACACTTAGTGATAGTCATAGGTTACTAATAAGCAATCAAATCATAGTAGGGAACAAATAAAACAATATAAATTGTAAAGATTCAAGCAACACGGTTATAGTCATAAGTGAGAAGTGATAGGTAATAAGAAGGATGAGAAGAAGAATAGAAATACAGTCTTATTAAATAGTTTGTATGGGAATAATAGTATGGGAATTAGTTAATTTAGCAGATTGATTAGCGGGGAAAAACTGTCCTTGTGTCTAGTTGTTCTGGTGTCCAATGCTCTAATGTCAACGTTGAAACAGTTTGTGTCCAGGATTTGAGGAGTCTAGATATTTTCACAGCCTTCTTTTTGACTCGTACAGTATGCAGGTCCTCAATGGAAGGCAGGTTGGTAGTAATTGTTTTTTCTTCAGTTCTAATTATATTTCATTACATTTAGTCATTACATCACAAAACTGATGTTGTGACTTTGGGAAAACTGAAGAGCAACTAAGATGATTAAAGGCCTGGAGACCAAAACGTATGAAGAACGGCTGCAGGATTTGGGTTTGACTAGTCTAGAGAAAAGAAGAATTAGGGGAGATATGATAGCAGTATTCCAATATTTGAGGGGCTCCTACAAAGAAGAGGGGGTCAACTTAGTTTCTAAAGCACCCGAGCGTAGGACAAGAAACAATGGATTGAAACTATTCAAGGAGAGAAACAAGCTGGAATTAAGGAGAAATTTCCTTGAAATGAGGACAATTAACCAATGGAACAGCTTGCCACCAGAAGTTGTCGTGCTCCATCAGTGTGTGATATTGCATTCGCACAAGACGCTGACACGACACGGAACTTCTTCAAGACAAAGCAGTTTTATTGTTACGATTCTGCAGAAGCGGGTTCACATCCAAGGCAGCAGGATGGAACCCAGAGCTAAGTTAAATACACATTTTTATACTCCCAGTACAAAGAAGCGAGATACAATGTATCAGCAATACGGAACATTCTGTTGCTTCATCTATCTGGAACTTTGCACGTATACTAGTTAAGCAATAACCACCTCCTTGTTCTTGTTTCTCCGAAAAACCGCTGAGGTTGCTTTTTGAAACACACACACATACACACAGTGGAAAAGTACAAAATACAAAATGGAGAGCTTATCTAAAATGGAGTTACATTGGTTCACTTCTCACAAGTGGAAGTTTTTTAAAAAGAGACTGGACGCTTGTCTGAAACAGTATAGTGTTTCCTGCTTGAGCAGGGGGTTGGACTAGAAGACCTCCAAAGTCCCTTCCAGCTCTATTCTGATGGATCCGATTGCGATCACCAAAGCTTTGGCACACATTGGGAGTTAGCGTTAGACTGCTGTCTGATTGCTTTAGATTTCCCAGATGTTTTGGGATTAGGATCTATTCATTTGGTCTTCCCTGGGCACCTGGGAGGACCCAGGTGTGTTTCAGAGTAAATAGAAGAATTCCCAGAAGCTCTATTGCGCAGTTCAAATGAGACCTCGCTCCTCCCTTAAGAATGAGAAGATGGTGAAGTATCCCAGATCAGAATCTGTTTTTTGTGGCTTCTCTTTGTTTGGGGAACACGGGAGGCTTCCTAATTTTCAGAGGAGTTTTAAGAGAAGAAACGATGGAAGAGATGCTTAGAGCACCAAAGAGGAAGACAAGGATTAAGTCTAACCATACATGCCTAAGAGTATATTATATATTACTACTTGTATTTGTCTTCATACAGTATGTTTTACAGGTAGCTTGTGATGAGCCGGGGCATGACACAAACATAACACAGGCAGCTGGAAGTTCAAACCACCCCTTTATTGCTCCGAATTTCCCCAAACACTACCACGTTTCTTGCAAGTTCCAGAGCAAAGTGACCACACGCACACACACACACGCCTCTCAAGCAGCCTCTGGCTGCAAATAGTCCAGCCCAACGCTGTGAGCACCATGGCTGCACAGTAAGAAACCCAGCAGGGCGAGCCAAGGAGTCCAGGAAGCAAAGGAGCAAAGCAATTAATCCAGGAATCCAGAACAAATGCAAGTCATCCAGGAAAGTTGACACATCGGCACTCAACCCTCCCTGACTTCAGCATTTGCTCCTAACAAATGCCCCTCCCCATAGCGTCGCCTTAAATCTTGTCCCCCGGTGCGCTCTGTGAAGAGGAGCGGGGCGCTCAGTCGGTTCAGTCTGCGCTGTTCTTGCCTTCTCTCCATTCTCCATGCTTAAGGATCAGGAGGGGGTGGTCCTTGCTGATCACCCAAGCTCTGTCGCTCCTCGTGTCCACTGCTTGCCCTCTCTTGGTCATCCTGCCCACCATTTCTCCTTGCCTACAAGCCGTCAGAATCAGAGGTGGCATTCAACCGGTTCTGACCAATTCTGGAGAACCACTAGCAGAAATTTTGAGTAGTTTGGAGAATCCCACCTCTGACTGGCCCCGCCCCCAACTATTCTCCGCCTCCCATTGAGTCCCAGCTGATTGGCTGGGTCTTCTTTGGTTGCCCTGCACAGGAGAACGGAGCTGGAAAGCAGGTTAGTGGGGTGGGGAGGGA
>NW_020769389.1:1152449-1164648 GCF_900518735.1 Pseudonaja textilis | reverse complement strand
ATAGATAGATAGATAGATAGATAGATAGATAGATAGATAGATAGATATTCTTAAGTTTTCGTGGGTACTTACATGTATGGCATTCAGCTTTGTTCGGGTATTTTCCCATGTCATTATAGTTGTGCTTTTAAAGTTGTAGCAACGTTTCGGCAGAATCTCATCCTGCCATCATCAGGCTTCTGTATTGTGTTTGCCTGTGAGTCAAACTTTCACAGCCTGCCCTCCTACTTACCTTTGGACAGTTGTAGCCAGGCCTCGCACACCGTGACACCTGCCTTGCCGGCCCATTTCTTCTGCAGCTGTCAAGGTTGGCAAAGCTTTCCTGAAGGCCTCTGTAGCTGATAACAAAGCCCTGGATCGAACCAGAGCTCTGTTATCAGCTGTCAGAGGCTTTCAGGAACTACTTCTTCTGTGGCTGGCTAGGCTTTCCTGAAGGCCTCTGACAGCGAAAAGGAGACCAGGGGCGATGCACACAACTGAGGTTGGTCAGTGGATGACATCCCCCGAAAATAAGACCTGGTGCCTTTTTTTTTAGTGGCAAAAAAAATTATAAGATAGGGTCTTATTTTTGGGAAAACACTGGGTTTTTGTGTGTGTGTGTGAGACACACACACACACACACACACACATATATAAAATTTGTACTTTTCCTTTAACATCCATACATATTTTGCAGACAATGTATTGACTGCACAAATATATTTTTACAGATGCTAGCAATAATAATACAATTAGGTATAGATAATCCTAGTCTTCCAACTTCTGGCCTTAAGATGTCTCTATCCAGCCAATGTGTTTTCACTTATCAAATGATTGCAATAAGTAATTATGCGAGTTTATCTCAGGCACCAAATCACATTGCTTCTTCAAAACCAGATAGGAGAACAGTCTCATGCTGATAACTTTACAACTGTCATCCTGAGTTTCTCAACAAATTTATCAATCCATGTTCCTGCATCCATTCAAAATGTAGGGCTGGACTCTATAGGAAACAAGCTTTTCCCCCAGAGCATCCCAGGCTGACCCATTGAAATAAATGGCTTTCTTCTCTCTTGCTTCTTTAAAGGCCATGGAGGTGTTTTAGAATTTTGTTCAGGGTACTATAAAACCCATAACCAATTGGCTGTTCATTTAGAGATGCTTCCATATCTAAACAGAGAAAGAGAATGTCCAAAGGTAGACCAAAAAAGCAGAGGCGGCTGGAATGACTTTTGACTTCCTGGTGGCTTCCCCATTGAGTTTCATTTATGGGGAACAGGTGGAGTTTAATTGCTTTTCTCCTTGATTAGTTTCCATCCATTGCTTTTTGTCCTGTCTTCTGGTGCTTTGGAAAATAGGTTGACCTCTTCATGTTTGTAGGAGCCCATCAAATATTGGAAGAGTGCTATCATGTCACCGCTAGTTCTATTTTTTACTAAACTACACATACCCAATTCCTGCAACCATGTTTTATATGTTTTATCCTCCAACCCCCTAATCCTCTTTGTTGCTCTTATCTACACTCTTTCCGGAACCTCAACAACTTTTCTTATATTGTGGTGACCAAAATTGGATATAATATTCTACATTTGGCCTTACTAAGGCTTTGTAAAGCTGTATTAGAATTTCACAACATCTTGATTCTATCCAGGGGTGGGATTCTACTGGTTCGGGCCAGTTCGTGCAAACCGGGTGTTAAATTTACATCTGGTTCACCGAACCGGTAGTTGAACTGACTGGCTGGCTGCGCCCATCCCACCCCAATCCTTCCAGGAGTCTCCACGCAGTCCGTTTTGGATGCAGGTAAGGGCAGGGTCCGTTTGGAAGCTCTGGGAGGCCGAAAAATGGGCCGAACCGGAAGTTCAGGAAGTCTGGAAATAGGTCTGTTTCAGGCTTCTGGAGGCCCTCCAGAGCCTGGTGGAGGCCATTTTTGTCCTCCCAGAGGCCTGAGGGAAGTCTCCAGACCCTGGGGAGGCAGTGTTGTGACCCAGGTTTCGTCAAACTTAATGAAACACAAACTTATTTTAAAAGCAAAACCTATTTCATTCCCAGCCAGAACTAATTATAAACAGTTTCCCCAGATAAGAGCATGCCGTTCAGTGCTGTAGAATGCTGCCAAAAAAGTCCAATTAATTATAACATAAACCAACCAAAGTCCCAGAAATACACAGGGCTTCAAAGAAGGACTCGGAATCTATTGAACTGCTTTGCTTCCTGCAAAGCTCTTCGTCATTGAGGACTGACTTTTATCCCTTATGGGAGGGGCAATCACCTCCCGGCCTTACTCCCGAGTCACTCCTTTTGTCTCAGCTGCTCTCGCCTTCTAGCAGCTCTGCGCACATGCGCACTGAGAACAGGCTCCCCTGGGTCCTCTGCCTCGCTGCTGCCAGGCTCCAAAGGCTCCAAAGGCAGGACCCCACTCCCCATCCCTGGATCGAATGCGGGACCCTCGTCCAAGTCCTCTCCAGACTCCTGGACTGGTCCCTGTTCTTCCCCACTGTCTGAATCCACTGCCGTCTGTACAGGCTGCCGGCGAACCACAACAGGTGGTAGGCCGTGCCCACCATGGCTATGCCTTCCCATGGCCAACCGAACTGGTTGCTGGGATTTTTTAATCCCACTCTGACTCTATCCCTCTAGTATAGAATTGCATCGGCTTTTTTGGCTGTTGCTACTCCCTCCCTCTCTTTAAAATAAAATAAAATAAATACTACAGAAGAAAGCTTTCCCTTATGCCAAACGTCTCCCTGGAAAATGCATAAACCCAAATATAATCTAGTCAACTAATAAATAAAAAAGTGTAGCTCCCTAGAGACCTTGACACTGTTATTTTTAATTTGCAGAAATGTTCCAGAAGGTTGTACTGGGTAGGCTCCAAAATTTCTTGGTGAAAAGAAAAAAAAAACAACGCACGCTCAATAATTCTTACATTGGACAAATTTCAAATTACAAGCTCGTTTTTCTTTAAAACAAAACATTACTGCAGGTAGTTCTCAACGTACGGCCATAATTGGAACCAGAAGTTATGTCGTTAAGCAAGTCCTGGCCAATTTTACCACCTTTTTTGGGGCCACAGGGCAAGACCAGAAGTAATAGTTGCACACTTGTTAAGAGAAGTCTCTAAAATAAGGAGAACTTTTTTTGACAGGGAGAATAATTCATCAGTGGAATCAGTGGTGGGATTCAAAAAAATTTACTACCGGTTCTGTGGGCGTGGCATGGTGGGCGTGACGTGGCTTGGAAGGCGTGGCTTGGTAGGTGTGGCAGGGGAAGGATACTGGAAAATCTCCATTCCCTCCCCACCCTACTAACCTGCTTTCCAGCTCCGTTCTCCTGTGCAGAGCAACCAAAGAAGAGCCAGCCAATCAGCTGGGACTCTGGAGGCAGAGAATAGATGGGGCGGGGCCGGTCAGAGGTGGCATTTGCCGGTTCTCTGAACTCCTTTGGAATGACACCTTTGAGAATGGTGCAGGAGTGTGAAAGGATTCCCAGAAAAACTGCAGACTACAGGAACCATGTGCTCTTCAGTTTGAGGTGCAGGCAACATGGACAACAACAACCTGCGCCTGTCTTCAACAGTGAGCAGAAAACATCCCGTATCCAACAAGGCTCCAGATCCATTTGTATTACTCAAGTGACCCTGAGGACACAGATAAACTCCAAGTGGCCTCAACAGCTCTCTAAAATGATGCAAATGACCAGCTGTCTGCAAAGAGTATCAGTCCTTCCATTCCCCATTATCCAGTCAGAGCTGAAGAAGCTTCTTGGAGGAGAAGTGAAATGTCTTCAAAGAAAAACAAGAAAGTCCAGTTGCTTCTCCAAAAAGCACCTTGACCTGGATGATGGAGAATCTCCGTAGACTTTTAGCCATGCACGTTGGGATATACACCCTTCGAATGGTGTAGAAGTAGGAACAGATTTCCAGAGAAAAATTGTAGACTACGGGAACATTTGCACTGCTCAAATGACCCCGAGGACACAGATGAACCTCAAGCGCTTCAAAAACCCTCTAAAAGGATGCAAATCACCATCTTGGTTTGCAAGGAGTATAAATCCTTCCATTCCCCACCATCCACTCAGAGCTGAGGAAGCTTCTTGGATGAGAAGTGAAACCTCTTCAAAGAAAAACAAGACAGCCCACTTGCCCCCTGAAAAAAAAAAGCACTTTTGGGAGTCCATCACTGAAGGTTGTCAAAAAACAGATTGGACAACCATTTGACCAGGATGACAAGAAGATCTCTTGTCCTGAGATGAGAAGATTTCCACGATCCTTTTCCAGCCGTGTGATCCGAAGGTTCTACGCTGGGCAGGGAAACATTCGCCACCTTCCAAGCCCGCGAGCAAAGTGCTCAGCATTGGTAACCTGTTCCCTGGGCTCTTGTCTTTTGCAAAGTTTTTCCTGTGGCTGGCTGGGGAATTCTGGGAGTTGAAGTCCACACGGCTTCCAGCACCCATGGTGGAGAAACCCCGATACGTACAAGCTGAGTGTCGCCAGGGGTGAGGCTGCTGAGGGTTCGCAAGGGTTCATGAGAACCCCTAACTAAGATTCTGGGCAGTTCGGAGAACCTCCAAATCCCACTCCTGTCTGGCCTTGCCCACTCCACCCCCTCCCAGGAGTCCCCACACGGCCCGTTTTGGATGGAGGTCAGTGCAGGGCGTGCATGCAGGCTCGGAGAGGGTGAAAAACGGGCCTCCTGGAAGTTTGGGAAGGCCAGAAACGGGCCTGTTTCCAGCTTCCAGAGAGCCTCTGGAGCCTGGGGAGGCTGTTTTCGCCCTCCCGGAGGCTCGAGAGAAGCCTCTGGAGTCCGGGCAGGGCAAAACCTTCCCCCCCGCCCTCTCCATCGTGGTGCAGGAGGCTGACTAGGCCACGCCCACCATGGCCACGCCCACCCATCAACAAGGCAAAGAACCCCTTGCTACCATTTTGGAAGCCCACCCCTGAGCGTCTCCAAGGCAAACGGTTCCTTTTGCGAAGCCTGAAGGGAGAGAACTGAGAGAGCGGGATCCAACGCAAACAATCGCAGTGCCATCCCGTGAACGGATAGCCTATTTCTAGCCCCATCCGGCCCTTGGTTGCCATGGTTATCGTTTTGTGAGAATGATCTGGCAGGGTTGCCTTTTTTTGCGGCTGAATGGTGTTCGTTGGCCGAGAGAAATTTCCATCCCCTCGAGCCTCACACAGCAGGGCTGACCCGAGGGCCTGGACGATATCACGGAGGCCCGTTCTTTCACAGGCCATTTTTAGCACACCTTGGGTTGTGCATGGAAGGAAGCGGAAAGGCGGAGGGGTTTGATCGTGAGTTCCCAGCAGAGGTCTTCTCCTTCGCTCCTGCTGAGAGCCGGGGCAAGTCAGGTGGGCCATTTCTCCATTTTTAGTCATGGGAAAAAAACTTTTTGCATCAGCTGCAATTCTGCAATCGCCACCACTGTTTCTTGCAACCTTGCAGCTTCATAGTTATGGTCCACTCTTTAAGAAGAAAAGCAGGGGGACAGGATAAAAATATTCCAGTATTTGAGGGGCTGCCACAAAGAAGATTCAAGCACTATCCTTCCTTGAAGTGAGAACTTTCTCTGAGACAGGGACCTTGGGTGGTCCTAATTTAAGAGATAACACCAACTGCATCCAGTTTTGGTCGCCACGATGTAAAAAAAAAATGTTGAGACTCTAGAAAAGGGGGTCTTCAAACTTGGCAACTTTTAAGACTTGCGGACTTCAACTCCCAGAATTCCTCCCCCGGTCATGTTAACTCAGGAATTCTGGGAGTTGAACAGTGCAGAGAAAAGCCCCTTTGGAACAACCATGATCTGGATGACTGAGAATCTCTATACGCTTTTAGCTAGGCACTTAGGAATGGACGCCTTTCAAATGGTGCAGGAGTATGAACGAATTCCCAGAAAAATTGCAGACTACAGAAACCATGTGCACTTCAGTTTGAGATGCAGACAACATGGACTCATCCCCAACAGTCTGCGCCTGTCTTCAACAGTGAAGGGACACTGGGCAGAAAACATTCTGCAGCCAACAAGAGTGCAGAGAAAAGCAACGAAGATGATTCGGAGACTGGAGGCTAAAACATATGATGAACGGTTGCTGGAATCGGGTATATCTAGTTTAATGAAGGACTAGGGGTGACATGATAGCAGTGTTCAGATATCTCAGGGGCTGCCACAAAGAAGAGGGAGTCGAGCTATTCTCCAAGGCACCTGAAGGCAGGACAAGAAGCAATGGCTGGAAACTAATCAAGGAGAGAAGCAACCTAGAGCTAAGAAGAAATTTCCTGACGGTGAGAACAATTAACCAGTGGAACAGCTTGGCACCAGAAGTTGTACGTGCCCAATCACTGGAGGTTTTTTAAGAAGAGAGATGTCTCAAATTGTACTGGGTCTTGAGCAAGGGGTTTGAATAGAATAACCTTCCAGCTCTATTCAGATTGGCTTGTCCACTCTCTAGGAAATAACCTGATTAATAACGATTGACTCCTAAAAAGTGATTTATTTATTAAACGTTCAAATACATATATATATATTAAAGCGGCCCAATTATTTTGGACCTGGTTTCAGAAGAGGGATCTGCACAATCCACATCAGGTCCACTATTGAATTTTAGTGGAGATCCATGTTGGAGTGATCCATCTTGTCAAAGGGGCTGAGTAAATATGGCATGTTTAAACCATCGTTTTTCCCAATGTGCTTTGCTGGATTTGAAATAAGAGGCCGGAAGGGACCTTGGAGGTCTTCTAGTCCGACCTTTTGCTCAAGCAGGAGACCCTGTATCACTCCAGACAAATGGCTGTCCAATCTCTTCTTTAAAACCTTCAATGACGGAGCACTATCCATTTCGGGAGGCAAGCGATTCCACTGAAGTTCTTTGAGGCCTTACTTGGACCCCGTGGGGCCAAGTGAGAAGGTAAATGGAAGTTGAAAATGGGAGCAAACAATTCAGAAGCCCCTTCTTCCAGATTCTTCTCCAACCCCTGGGCAACATCTAAACGGCTGACATCTTGAAAGTCTACTAACGGTTCCCTTTCCCTCATCCGACACCAGAGTGAATGAAGACAGAATTGTCTTGAGTTTCTTTCTCGCCATTTCCACTTTTCTGGACTCAGCTGGCCGTTTCTCCTGCCATGATGGTTCCACATTCCTGCACAAATTCTTACTCCATCTAATCCAGAAGTGGTATTCAGCAGGTTCTGACCAGTTCTGGAGAACCAGTCGTGGAAATTTTGAGTAGTTTGGAGAGCCGGCCAATACCGCCTCTGATTTTACAGTGTCCTTCCCCTGCCACTCCCACCAAGCCACGCCCACAGAACTGATAGTAAACAAAATCTGAATCCCACCACTGATTTAATCCTTCCCCAATCATTCATCTACTGACTCATCATTTGGAAATTGGAGAAAAGCGCTTTGACCAATTGTTCCCATTTGTGAGTTAAAACAACTTATTCCCCCAATGAACAAAACAACGTAGCATGAATCTGTTGTGTGTGCACCGCAGTTCTGGTGGTGGGGTGGAGAAATCCTTCTAATGACTCCTGTGCGGATGGATTTACACACACGTTTGTATAGGTAACTTACAACAGTTCCTTTCGTGACTATTCAAAGTTACAATGGTGCTGAAAAAAAGTGATTTTACAACCATTGTTCACACTTTCAACCACTGCAACATCCCCATGGTCCCATGATCAAAATTTTAATGCTTGGCATCTGTCTTATATTTATGATGGTTGCAATGTCCCAGAGTTACGTGATCTTCTTTTACGACCTTCCGACAAGCAAAGTCAATGCGGAATCCAGGTTCACTCAACAACCTTGTTACTAATTTAACAACAAAGAGCCAGGGTGGCACAGTAGCTAGAGTGCGGTACTGCAGGCTACTTCTGCTGACTGCCGGCAGTTCGAATCTCGCCAGGCTCAAGGTTGACTCAGCCTTCTGTCCTTCTGAGGTTGGTAAAATGAGGACCCAGATTGTTGGGGGCAAGAGGCCGAGGGCTGTAAAGTACTATAAAACGGTATATAAGTGCTATTGCTATGGCTAACTGCAGAGATCCGCTTCGCAATGGTGGCAAGAAAGATCCTAAAATGGGGCGGAAAAATGCACTTCACCAATTTCTCACTTAGCAACCGAAGTTTTCGGTTCAACTGCGGCAGTAAGTCAAGGACTACCGGATACGTGGGAATGCGAGAGCGTTCACAGCAAACTGTGCTTGTCGCCGCAGTGATGACACACGTGGAATGATGTCACCGCATGCATCTTGTCATTTGTGTGTGCCTCATACACAAAGACGCACATGCGTTACAGATGCATGCATGCGGCAGGAAGGTTTTCAGGGCTGATTTTCCAAGGAAAAAGCATTACCCGCCGCAGGTTTCCAACACAGCAATCGCATTTCCTTTTAGGGACTGGCAAAAGCATATTCTTCTCGGCCTCTTTTTTGTTGATTTTAGTCATCTTCTTTTTTTTTTTCTTTTTCATTTGGACAGGAAGAGAAGGTGGCTGTTTTCCCATTTGGCATCAGCTGTGAATAATATTGCTGTTGGCTCGATCAGACTGGTACTAGTGGGAACCAGCAACCAATTTAAAATAAAAAGACGTTGAGACTCTGGAAAATGTGCAGAGAAGAGCAACAACGATGATTCAGGGGACTGGAGGTGTAAAATGTATGGAAAAACGGTCGCAGGAATTGGGTATCTCTGGTTTGATGAAAAGAAGGAATAGGGCCAGAGGTGGTGTTCAGCAGGTTCTGACCAGTTCTGGAGAACCGGGAGCGGAAATTTTGAGTAGTTCAGAGAACCAGCAAATACCACCTCTGACTGGAGATTTTACAGTATCCTTCCCCTGCCACGCCCACCAAGCCATGCCCACAGAACCAGTAGTAAAAAAAATTGAATCGCACCACTGGGTGGAGGTGAAATGATAGTAAGGTTCCAATCTCTCAGGGGCTGCCCCAAAGAAGAGGGAGTCAAGCTATTCTCCAAAGGCACCAGAAGGCAGGACAAGAAGCCATGGGTGGAAACTAATCACCGAGAGAAGCAACCTAGAATTAAGGAGACATTTCCTGACAGTTATAACAATTAACCAGTGGGACAACTTGCCTCCAGAAGTTGTGAATGCTCCAACACTGCAAGTTTAAAAAAAGAGATTGGACAACCATTTATCTGAAATGGTGTAAGGTTTCCTGCCTGAGCAAGGGGTTGGACTAGATGACTGCCATGGTCCCTTCCAACTTATTTTATTATGTTCGCAATTTAAAGCATTCAATGGAGATGGTAGTTTATTTTTCTATTCCCCATTCTCTACCCAATCTAGGCTCTATAGTGACAACAACAATTAATCAGTGGAATAGCTAATGCGCAACTTCTAAAGGCAAGTTGTTCCAAGTTGTTGATTGTTCTTACTGTCAGGGAATTTCTCCTTAGTTCTAGGTTGCTTCTCTCTTTGTTCAGTTTCCATCCATGGCTTCTTGTCCTGCCTTGGAGAGTAGCTTGACTCCCTCTTTTGGGGGGCAGCCCCTGAGATATTGGAACACTGCTATCATGCCTCCCCTAGTCCTTCCTTTCACTAGACAGATCCAATTCCACGTATCCTATTCCTGCAACCGTTCTTCATACGTTTTCGACCCCATGCCCCTAATCATCCTTGTTGCTCTTCTCTGCACTCTTTCTAGATTCTCATCTTTTTTACATCGTGGTGACCAAAGCTGGATTCAGTATTCCAAGCGTGGCCTTACCAAGGCATTATAAAGTGGTATTAACAAACTTCACGTGATCTTAATTCTATCCCTCTGTTTATGCAGCCTAGAACTGTGTTGGCTTTTTTGGCAGCTGCAGCACACGGCTGGCTGATATTTAAGTCATTGTCCGCTAAGATTCCAAGATCCTTCTCGCAGTCATGGCTCCTGGGAGGGATCTTGGATGTTTGTCGCTGAAATTGTAGTCCCTCTTCTGCAATCTCATCATTTGGAAGATTCCACCAAAGCTCTGAAAGTCTTGATCCTTTAAAACATCTCCAGAGCCAAACCACGGGAGTGAATCGAAATGGCCCTGCAGATGCCCTGATTTGTAGGCCCAGCCAAATGCTGCACATCCTTCGTCTTTAGTAAGATGCCACATTTGAAGTTTCCAATTGCTGATCCCTCCCACATCCACAATTCTAGAGTCTGGTGTCTTCTACACCTTGTCGCACCAACAGCTGTGTCTCTTTGCTCTCCAGCGAGAGAAAGACTGGGATGTCATGGTTGTCCAAAAAGGTGCTTTGCTCAAGAGGCAACTGGGCTTTCTTTGTTTTTCCTCGAAGACATTTCGATTCTCATCCAAAAAGCTTCTTCAGCTCTGAAAGGATGGTGGGGAATGGACGGACTGATACTCTTTGCAGACAGCTGGTCATTTGCGTCCTTTGAAAAGACTCATTGAGGCCACTTGGAGTTTCATCTGTGTCCTGGTGGCCTCAACGGCTCTCTAAAAAGAAGGCAAATGACCAGCTGCCTGCAAGGAGTATCGATCCTTCGATTCCCCCGCCATCCAGTCAGAGCTGAAGAAGCTTCTTGGATGAGAAATTCAAAGAAAAACCAGAAAGTCCAGTTGCCTCTTGTAAAAAAAAGCACCTTTGGGATAATTCTGGGAAGGAATTCAGCCTAAGAGACTAAGTGATTCAGTCATCCAGTGAAAGTCCAAAGCTGGAGGCAGACTTCAGCCTGAGTTCCACAACTTCATTCCAACATACCGTCTACCTTATTTTTGATCTCCAAGCATATACCTGAGGCATAACAATAGGTGAAGGCAATTCGGGTGTTCCTTTATCTTGCCGAGTGGGTCAGTCTACAAATGTACTGAAGGATTTTGCTGTTGCCATAGTAACTTAGTGTCGTTGAATAGTGGTAGAAGAAGGAGGAAGCTGCGTTCTCCAGCGGAATGGGCACGTTAATTGCAGGGAAAGGAAACAACCCCAGCACAGTGGATTGCGATGTTGCGAGTGTGGTCCCTGAAAGGAAAAATTTACCTCTGGTCCTTGATTTATACCTCCCACTGTGCCCTCTCACCCCCACTGCAATGAGGCTGTGGTAAGGCTTGCTCCTATGAGCATCCGAAAGAGGACTCCAAAGCTGCAAGACAGCATGAGTGCCGTTGCATTGCCTGCCCTCTGGAATAGCATCCTGTCTGTCTGTCTGTCTGTCTCGCTCGCTCGTTCTCTTACTTCTCTCTATCTTCATCTGTCTGTCTGTCTATCTGTCTTTTTCTTGCTCTCTCTCTTCTCTATCTCTATCTTCATCTCTGTCAGCTGGCGCTTCATTCAAAATCCAAGAAAGAAATACTTAGACTCTTTTAATCAGAGAAAAGATATCTTTTGCTGGAAATCAAGCGGCAGCAACAAAAGAATTCTGAATCTGAGAAAATGTGCGCGTAAATTCACACATACAAAGTAATGGCAACGTTCCCACCCCCAATAGTTTAATTGGCTCATCCAATTAAAAGTTGTGTATAGCATCATGTGGGCATCTCCAGGTGGTGATGAGGCCTCTGTCCGTTGACCTTGACATAGTTTGATAAAGAGTTGCAGCTGCGCATAGCATAGGATAGAAACCTAAGCAAGAATGTAAACCTCCCTCCCCAGCTTATACAGTTCTGGTTTGTAACACCTCGATCATTCCCCCCTCCTCCCCCTGTTACTTATGACAGCCAAAAGAGAAAAATCTTGAAGGCTGACAATCTCTCTATCATTGTCTGTTGTCTGTCTCTCTGTCTATCATCTATCTATACCTCCATCATCGAGCTATTCTATCTATCATTTAGCTATCCTATTATCTATCATTATCTATCTAACAATCATATATGTGTGTGTGTATTATCTATCATCAACAACTATCTACATCTATCAACAATCTTCGCTGTCTCTTTTCTTTCCTATCTTCTATCTTCTATCATCTGTCTCTATTTCTATTTATCTATCTCTATCCATCCATCCATCTATCCATTATCATCTATCAATCTTTCTGTCTATAGTATAACATCTACCATCTCTGTCACCTGTGTATCATCCATCATCTCACTGTCCTATCTATCATCTCTATCCTATTATCTATCGATCTATCTGTCATCAATCAACTATCAACATCTAACAACTCCCTATCTTCTATCCTGCTATCTTCTATCATCTATATCCATCCATCCATCCTCCATATCTATCTATCTATCTATCTATCTATCTATCTATCTATCTATCTAT
>NW_020769389.1:1128487-1142806 GCF_900518735.1 Pseudonaja textilis | reverse complement strand
AAGAGAAGAGAAGAGAAGAGAAGAGAAGAGAAGAGAAGAGAAGAGAATGCAGAAGAGAATGCAACAGAATAGAAGGGGAGGGAAGGGAAGGGAAGAGAATTCTTTATTGGCCAGGTATGATTGGACACGTAAGGAATTTGTCTCAGGTGCATAAGCTCCCAATTAAACAACATAGAGATAGGTCATAGATCACAAATCCTAGTTACACTCATTAATCTTAAGATACAAACAAGTGATAAATTGTAAGATAGAAGGATTCCTATAGAGTATAGAAGATAGCAGGAAAGATGAGAAATTGAGAAAAGATGAGATAAGAGATTGGTCCTGCTTCTACAGTTCTAGCCTTTTGAGGTGAGAAACAAAACATTTTCAAAGAAAAATAATAATAATAAAAAAGTCCAGTTGCCTTTTGGAAAAAGCACATTTGGGACAACCATGACCTGGATGACTGAGAATCTTCACAGAGTTGTCTCAGGGTTGTAACTAAGGGAGCAGCCCCCTTTCCCATTCACCTTATCCCCTTCTAAAAGTTTCAGATTAGTTGATATGAACCAGACTGACACAAACAAGCAGGATCTCAGTTCTTGGCCACCCACTTCAAGATTTGAGGGGTGAGCTATGGGTCTGCCCTTCATCCAGTTTAACATAGCATGTGTGAACAGAGCCTAGAGCCATATTGTCGAACCTGTGGTATGCGTGCCGGAAGTGGCACGCGGAGCCATTTCCCCAGCATGCGAGAGGTTGCCTGGGAGAGCTCCACTGCGCATGTGTGTGCGCGCCGCCACCCAACAGCTGATTGTCAGGTATCTGGCACGCATGCGCAGGGAGCAGGGGGTGCGTGGGAGATGTGCATTTATGTGCAGATGCGCAGTGTGTGTGGGGTGCCTTGTGCGCATGCGCAGGGATGCACGGCGTGCAAGGGGATTGTGTGTGCATGTACAGACACGGTGCGCAAGGGGGGAATTGCACGTGGATGCGCAAGGGGCGTGGGGAGGCAGCACGCATTGCTTTCTGGGTGCTGGCAGGCGAGAGCGCGCACACTTCTTGGCACGGGAGCGGAAAAAGGTTAGCCACCACTGGTATAGAGTGCTCCAGAACACCTTTGTCCCACTTCCACTTCATAGATGTTTGTCGTCTTCTCCTGATTCACAATCTAATGGGCAACTGAAAAAATAAACATGTTGTTTGAATAGATTCCAAGACAGTAAGCGGGGATACAATGATAAATACACATCCGGAAGGAAGATGGTGGCACAGGCAGTTTCAAGTGTGCTACACAAACAGCCTGGTGTAATTTCCATTGTGTGCCTGCTTATTTTCTTGAAATCCCTTCCTTTCCAATCTCTCTGTTTTGTGTCAGAGGGATGAAGAAAGACAAAGAAAAACAAACAGGTCAGGCACAGGAGGGATGGCCTACAAAAGTAACTCGTTCTTTTTATTTCTCTCTCTCTCACACACACACACACACACAAACACACACATGCCTTTTAAAGCAATACCTCTGTAAGGGAGAGGGAAAACATATCGGACACAGGACATGTGGCAACGGTGATCCCATGACTGAGAGACATTGTATAGGTCATAAATGGGGGGGGGGGTATTGATCTTAAAGTCTTTTTCAGCACCCCCGTAACTTCGGCCACTGAATGAGGCAGGCAGTAAATGAGGTCTATCTGTAGGCGTTTTGCCAGTAGGCACCTTCCCATGGTCACATGACCATGTCAGGGCTTGGCAATTGGCTGCCTTTACAGTCATTTGCAATGTCCCAGGGTCCAGCGACCGAGTTTTACAACAGTTTTACCAAAGCTGCTCAGAGTCGCCTGAACCCACAGGATGGGCGGCATATAAATTAATAAACACATAAAAACAAATACTGGCATTTGCTTCTGGTTTTGGGCTAAAACCAGCCCATAATGTACCATTGCTTTGCTTCACCATTTGATGACTTGACTGGCTCAAAAACAGTCACGGTGTGAAGGACTCTGGAGTCCTAATGGACGATCACGTAAACACGAGCCAGCCGCGTACGGCAGCAACCCAAAAAGCGAATGCAATCCTTGGTTGCATTAACAGAGGCATAGAATCAAAATCACATGAAGTATTAGTACAACTTTATAAAGCCTTAGTAAGGCCACACCTGGAATATGCATCCAGGCATATTTGGCCACCTCATTACAAAAAAAGATGTTGAGACTTTGGGAAAAGTGCAGGGAAGAGCAACTAAGATGATTAAAGGCCTGGTGCCGAGAACATATGAAGGGCGGTTGCAGGAACTCGGTATGGCCTGTCTAGAGAAAAGAAGGACTAGGGGAGACATGATATTCCAGTATTTGAGGGGCTGCCACAAAGAAGAGCGGGGTCAAATTATTCTCCAAAACTCCAGAAGGCAGGACAAGAAACAGTGGTTGGAAACTAATCAAGGAGAGAAGCAACCTGGAATTCAGGAGAAACTTCCTAAGAGTGAGGACAATTAACCAGTGGAACAGCTTCAGAAGTTGTGGGTGCTTCATCACTGGAGGTTTATAAGAAGAGACGGGACAGTTATCTGTATGAAATGGTATAGGGTCTCCTGCTTGAGCAGGAGGTTGGGCTGGATGACCTCCAGGGTCCCTTTTAGCTCTATTATAGACTATAGAGGTCGCTTCGCAATCACAGCATTCACTTATCACGCTCTGCAAAAAAAAAAAAAAAAAGGCCATAAAATCAGATCGATCACATGGGTGAGCCAATTGATGACCATCACAAGTGATGACCATGGTGGGTAGGCTCTATTACGGTCCTAACTTGAGGACTACCTAGATAATCAATGATTACTGAGTGCTGTTTGTGAACCTTGTTGTAATAATAATAATCTAGTAAATGTATGCGCTGCCTGACTCCCAGAGACTCTGGATGATTTAAAATTGTTAAAAACATTTAAGAAGGCACACACAAACACATACACAATCTCTAGCAGAAGACAAAAGATACCACAACGCCCTCCTTTGCATATTTCCTGAAGCTCTACTAGCCCATATCATCGGATTAGAGTGATGTTTCAACATACAGAAAACAGAAATAAATTCTGTTCCTGAAGCCAGCCTACTCATTTTTGCTGCGGTCAGCATCCAAAACAGTTCTTGCCAAACAGGAACCGATGGGTTTTGTTTTGTTTAAAAAAAAACACATTTTTATTGAGTTGTAGAGTATTATAAAATGCAAAATGCAAAAGTAAATAGAAGAACAGTGAGGGAGGAGGCGGAAGGGGGAAGAGAAGTGAGGAAAGATAGAGGGGAGAGAAAATGAAGCACTGACTTCCAACTCTGTTATAGTAAAATACGGCATTAACATCAAATCACAGCTTTTTGCTTTTCCATAATACCACGAACAAGTCATTTCTATAAAGAGCTATCAGTCTAATCTCTAAAACCCAAAGTCAGAGTTTCATTCTTCTCCACATCAAGCATGAAGTTCAGAAGTGGTTTCCATGTGGAAACAAAAGTACTTATGTTCTTTTTTTTTAATCAAAGGGGTCAATTTTGCCATTTCAGCCAACTCCATCATCTTCTGCAACAGTATATTTGGGGTGTGTCTGCTTTCTCTCTCCGATCTATTCTGCTCGGGCTTCATCAAGCATCAGGGTTGCAAGCGGGGGCGATGAACAAAGTGACTACAAGTGTTGCTTATCAAGTGTTTGGTGCAAAAAGCTCAGGGAACAAGATCCAAAGGGGTCAAGACTAAATAAAATGTGGGATTTAATCTGGACTGCCAAGGCCTAAGTAAAACCTATTTCTACCGCCAGAATTCAGGTCCTAGAATTTCTCAACATTTTCTAGACCAGAGTTCCTCAACCTTGGCAACTTTAATACATGTGGATGTTGTAGGAAAGCACTCCCACCTCCCCAGAATAAAATATTCTTTGTTCTTAATATTAAAACGAGGCAGAATAGAATGTTTGCCCTGAAGGAGAAGAGGAGAGACATGTTCTTAAAGGCAGGAAGCAGCCCCGGTCTTCCTGCTGGAGGAAAACAGCCTCAAGCAGAATCCCGAAGAGGCTAGTCTTTAGGAATGGAGAGTTTGTATCAGTTCGGAAAGACTGAGCCACTCTATTCACAAGCAAAGAGCAATCAGAAACTCCAAATAAGCAACATGACAGGCAAGGAGCTGACAAGATTAGCTCAGGCAAACAAAACACTTACAAGATTTCGGCTGCGTTGGCCTCCTGCAATCTTCCATTTTTGCTGGCAGAAGCATCACAGGCTGGTCCTTTGCAGGGAGGCCCCACGGGCCAGATCTAAGCCCGCTGCAGGCTGGATCTGGCCCCCGGGCTTTGAGTTTGTCACCCCTGATCTACATGATTTAATTGGAATCAATTCAATTAAAATATTGAAGGATACGTTCTTGTGTGGGAATAGGCATCTCAATCACAAAGCCCCAAAGAATGTATAAAAGCCCAACTCCTCTCAACCCCATTTTGTCAGCCACCCCAGAAATGTGTTGCTGTCACTGAAGTTTCTGGCTACCAAATAAATGGAGATCTTTCTTTCCTGCAGCCTGTTTACATTTTATTTCCAGAGTCTTTTTCCTGGTTTGGAAACTGATCTTATTTTTCTTCCAATAATGTCAACTCCCAGAATCCCCCAACCAGTCTTAAAATTGGCCAATATGGAGAAACCTTATCCTAGTCTACATCTAGAATGTCTCAAACCCGCAGATAATCACTCCGATATCATAAACGATGGCTGAAAGAGACAAAGGGTATTCAGATGATAGTGATTTTTAGGAAAAATAATCAGATACATTATCCCTTCTTGTAGAAATTAAAAACGTTCCTCTCCTGTGAACTTCAATTCCCAGAATTCCCCAGCCAGCATCTTAAAGTTGCCATGGTTAAAAAAAAAACACTGTTCCACAATTTAATCTGAAAATGTATTATTTTTCTAGTCTTTTCTCCAGAAATTCTGTCACTGAGGCTGTTTGCAGGCTATATCCCTTGCTTTTTGTCTTTTAATGAAATTTAGCTTGCTCCATTGAGTTTTATATTACAAACTGCAGGCAATAGTTGTGAAATAACACATCTTATACATAGGCGGTTGTGAGACAAAGTTAAGGTTAAGGCATTTCTTTTTATAATACGCAATATTTTTTTTTGCTGTTGGTGTTGTTGATTCTGAAAACATGTCCACGTTTGTTTTTAACTTCTAGAATTTCATTTCCTCTATAGAAAAGGGTGGATCATTGGTTCCACCATAAATTATTCTTACTATTCAGAATCTTCTAATGTTACACTAATTAAAATAAGAGAATTGCATTCCCTGTTCGTTATAGTGTAATAATGAGTGTTCCTTGGACCTAATTCTGGAGTTTTATTAACGCTAGGCGGGATTTTTGCAAGAGTAAAATGGACCTCTGCATGCCACTTTAAACCTATCTGGAGGAACAGAAGAAAAAAAAAGGAAGATAAATATACATACTGTGCCAGAGAAAAGGAAGTATCTCAGCCACATAAAATATAAAAACAGGCAAGTGGTAACATGTTTTGTTCCTATGTGTCAAATATGGCAACAGTAACGTTACGGAGGTATTTAAAAAGAGTCAAGATGTTGGCTTAAAAATGTAGAGACGAAAGTCTGCAAAATTATTTTGGGCCTGTCAGCTTAGCCTACCTCACAGGGTTGTTGTGACAGGAAAAATACGGATCAGGAACATTATGTTCATTGCTTTGAGTGCCATGTCAAATAAAGGCAGGATATCATTCTAAATATAATATATAAAATTGATGAAAAGACTTAATGCAAGGGAGTATTTTAAGCGGGCAGTTTTAAGTGGAATTCCCTGGAAGTCTGTAGTCCTCAAGGCAGAGCGGTCTGAAAGATAAATACAGGCAGTCCTTGACATACAACCATTTGTTTAGTGACTTATGACCGTTTTTCACACTGACGACCGTGGTCAGGTGATCGAAATAGACGGGCAACTGGCACATATTTATCACGCTTGCACTGTCTTGGGATCTCATGGTCCCCATTTGTGACCTTCCCAGAGGCTTCCAACAGGCAAAGTTAATGGCGGGAAACAGATTCAATTAACGACCGCATGATTCTCTTAACAACTGCAACAATTGGCTTAACAACTGTGGCAAAAAAAGGCATAAAATGCAGCAAAAATCACTTAAGATACATACGCCTGGCTTAGCAACAGAGTTGTTGGGCTCAATTGTGGTCGTAAGTCGAGGACTACGGGTGATCCATCCAAAAAGTTCTCCAATCCATTTTTGAAACCTGCCATGGGAGGGTTCCAGAGCATGTCAAGACTGCAATTCCACAGGAGAGGAACTACGGCACAGGTAGTCCTCGACTTATGATCACAATTGAGTCCAACATTTCTGTTCTTAAGTGAGGCATTTGTGAAGAGGGTTTTGCCCCATTTTACAACCGTTCTTGCCACCGTTGTTAAGCGAATCAGCGCAGTTGATAAGCTAGTAAGATGGTTGTGAACTGAAGCGCTTCCTTCTCCGTTGATTTTTTTTTTTTTGCTTGTCAGAAGATCGCAAAAGGGGATTTTTGTTTTATTTGTTTTGATTAGAAAATGTACGTTGCCGCCTATTCGCACATGGCGACGCAAGGTGGCTTACAAGGATATAAAAACATCATATATTTATAAAAAACATAAAACTAATAAAAGAAAATGATCAAATAATACATTAATAAAATAACAGGCCCCCACCCCGGTGGCGCCACATCACACAAACCATTTAATCCCATGACTTTGGGACACAGCAACGGTCATAAGTATGAAGCAGTTGTCAAGCATCTGAATTCGAATCACATGAGCCTAGGGAGGCTTCAAAGGTTGGAACTGAACTGTTGTAAGGCGAGGACTACTTATACCCATGATGGCAAACCTATGGCACGCAGAGCCATTTGTGCGGGCATGCGAGCCCCAGGCAAACTTACCTCACTATGCTTGCGCACGCCTCCCAGCTGATTTTCGGGCCTTTTTCGGCCTCGCAGAGGTTTGTGGGAAGCCTCTGCAGCCTTTGCAGGCCGAAAAATAGGCCCATTTCATCACTTCCTGTATTTCCGGAAATACCAGAAGTGACGAAACAGGCCCATTTTTCGGCTTGCAAAGGCTGCAGAGGCTTCCCTCAAGCCTCTGCGAGGCCGAAAATCAGCTGCGGGTGGGGGTGGGGGGGGCGCAGTGCAGGCAAGGGGATGGGAGGGGGGAAATCACACGCGCGGGCGCGGGGGGCTGGGGGGGGCGTGCGCATTGCCTTCTGGGTGCTGGCACGCAAGCACACCTGTGCGAGTGTGCACACAATTTTTGGCACAGGGGGCGAAAAAGGTTAGCCCCCACTGACTTATACAGTTAGTCTTTGACTTATAATAGTTCCTTTAGTGACCGTTCAAGGTTACAACAGCACTGAAATAAGTGACTCCTGGCCATTTTTCACACTTTACGACCATTGTGGCATCCCCATGGTCGTGTGATGATAATTCAAGGGCTTGGCCACTGACTCGTATTTATGACAGTTGCAGTGTCCTGTGATCATAGGATCCCCTTTTGCGACCTACCAACAAGCAACGTCAATGGGGAGGCCAGATTCACTTAACAGCTGTACTACAAGTAGTCCTCGACTTACAACAGTTCATTTAGTCACCATCCAAAGTTACAACGGCACTGAAAAAAGGGACTTACGGCCGTTTTTCACACTTACAACCTTGGTAGCAGCCCCGTGATCATGTGACCAAAATTCAGGTGCTTGGCAACTGGTTCATGTTTATAACAGCCACGTGATCCTCCTTTTGCGACCTTCTGACAAGCCAAGTCAAGGGGGAAGCCAGATGCACTTAACAAGCATCTGACTGCAGTGATTCACTTAACGACTGTGGCAAGAAAGCTCGTAAAATGGGGCAAAACTCACTTAACAGATATCTCACTTAACAACAGAAATTTTGGGCTCAATTATGTTCATAGGTCGAGGACTACCAGTACTAACTTAATGGCGGCAGTTGTTCACTTAACGACCGTGTTACTCATTGGACAGCTGCAGTGATTCACTTAACAGCAGTGGCAAGAAAAGCCGTAAAATGGGACAAAACTCCCTTAATAATTGCCTCACTTAATGGGCATTATGTCACCCTTAACAGAAACATTGGGCTCAATTATGGTTGTAAGTCGAGAACTACCTGTACTAACTTAACAGCAGTGGCAGCGATTCACTTAACAACCAAGGTGAGAAAGGTAGTAAAATGAGGCTCAAATCTCAGTTAACCCGCTGTCTCACTTAGTGACATAAACTCTGGGCTCGATGACAGCCACAAATCGAGGATTAACTGAATAACGCCAGATTTAAAGCTCTCCCCCACACCTTTGCTTGGACGGAGAGTCCCTCAGACCCCTGCTTCCACGGCCTTCCTCTCCCAATTGTCCCGCAAGGATCCCCCAAAAATGCCTCTCTTCCGCCCTCCTCACAACAACCCCGCGAGGTAGGCCGGCGGGAGAGGATTTCCCCCGCCCCGCCCCGCGAGTCGGGTCACGTGCCTGCGACCGCTCTTTCCCTCCTTGCCCCCCCCCCCCAGGCGCGACGTCATCCACTCCGCAGGTTGGCCCACCACCGCACCTTCGCGCCCGCGCGGCCAATCAGGGCGCGCGTGCCACGGGCGAAGAGGAGGAGGGGGGGTGAGGTATTGTGGGGTTCGCTCCTCCCCACGCCCCCTCATTGGCCACGCGCCTCGGCCGGCCGGCCGGCCACCCCGCCCCGCCCCTCCTTCTGCATATTCATGAGAGGGGCGGGCGCGAGGGGCGGGGCGGAAGCGGAAGCGTTGCGCGGAGACGGTTTCCGAGGAGTCGAGGGTTATAAAGCGCCCGCCGCCGCCGCCGCCGCCGCTGTTGGTCCGACGCCTCTCCAGTCGCCCCCTCGCGAGTCGTGGCCGTCCCGGACGGACCTGCCAGCGCCTCCGGAGCAGCCCCGCTCCCAGTGCCGTCCACGCAGCCGGCCCCTGCCGACCGGGCGGGGGGGAAGCAGCCGGGCCCCGGCGGAGCAGCGCGGTCCGCGAGGAGCAGGTACCGGCCGAGCTCGTTTTCAAGCCTCCCCTCCTCCCCGCGAGAAGGGCCTTCCCACGCGCGGGAGGCGTCGGAACACGCGGGATCGGGGAGGGGGGGGGGCGTCCTCACGACCCTCTTGGCCCGCGACACGCATCTGCACGTCGGGACGCCCCTCTCCGGGGCTCCCCGCTGCTCTCTGCTTTGGCGTCGTCGAGAAACACCCCCACCCCCGCGGCGGGGCGGCGGGGGGGGGATGAGGTTGAATCCGCTTTCCCGGGTGGGCTGCTGCCCTCCCGATGGACCATGAAGACCCCCGATTCCCCGTGTTTCCCCCCCCCCAAAATAAGATGGAAGGGGCGGGATGGAGAGGATGGGGCGCGGGGGGGGGGGGGATTCCCTTGGCGCACCTGGAGGGCACCAGGTTGGGGAGGAAGGTGGCTGCGATGGTGACGGGGTGGTGGAGGGGTTGATGGGTTGGAGGGGTCTTGCGTGATCCTTCCTTGCTCTGGATTTGCCAGGTCTCCTTCATCGTGCCTCTCTTCGAGACGGGGATGATGGGGGTTGGGGTCCCTTTGCTGGTGGGCTTGCTTCATCCTTTCTTTGCCAGGTCTCCTCCTCCTCCTCCATCAAATGCCTCTTCCCCCCCCCTCCCTTCCAGACTGACAGGATGGGGATGATGGAGGTTAGGGTCCCCTTGGCACACCTGGGAGGCACCAGGTTGGGGAGGAACGTGGCTGCGGGAGCCGAGGCTGTGATGGTGGAAGGGATGCTGGAGGCTCGCTCGATTCTTCTGTATTTGCCAGATCTCCTTTCCATCATCCTTCCAGATGACAGCCTCCCCCCACTGCCCGCCGCCCGACTAGGTTGGAGCAGATAGATGGCCCTTGGGCGCCCCCCTACCCTTACATGGTGGCTGCAAGGATGCATGCAGCAGGATGGCCTCTCCCATTACCGCGATTCCTCCCTCCTGCTTGGCTCTCCATCCTGTCACTCCGAGGCAACTGTTACATAATCCTGGGATTGGGAGCAGCGCATCCTTGCTGGGTCCCCAAATTCCTTTTCTCCCAGGCGCGAGGCTGCAAAACACACACACACCAGCCCTTGAGATGCTCCTCATCGGATCTGTGTCCCTGCACGAGTGTGTCCCTGCGACCTACATTGGGGTCAGTTTGCTGGGGAGGGGGCGTGGAAGGAAACCCCTCAGCCTTTTCTCTGTATGATCCCCTCTGGGTAGGGGTCATCGGTCCTCTTCTGCAAGAGGGAGGCGTTGGTGATATCATTCATTCTTGGACCAAACGGTCCTAACAGGTTAATAAAAAAAAGGAATTCCAAGGAGAATCTCTCCTCCTGGGAGAGAAAGGATGGGTTTACAGGAGAAACGTTAGCTTGGGATGGAGAGAAGGCGTGTGTGGGGGTTTTTTTGGGGGGGGGGGGTGGAATCGCTTTGGAGAAAGATGATCTGATTGTGGACCCATGTGCCTTGTTATGTAACTTAAGGATTAGGACAGATCCTGCTTGAAAATTTTGGAAAGGGGAGGGGGAAGTGTGGAATTTTGTCGGGAGAGGCAGGATGGGTGAAAGGATTCCTGTTCGACGGGCACAAAAGAGGAGGTTTGTTCTTGGGGGCCGAAGTCGATTGGGGCGAGAAGTTGGAGGTCAAACCTCTTTGGTGTTGGGCCTCTTGGGCAGAGGTGGTGGGGAGGGGAAAGGGGCCTTTCGGGCAGAGATACCCCAACCCCTCGTGAGAAATGATGCCTCGGTGGGACACGCGGGATGGGTCTCGGGTGCGAGAGATGCCTCTTGAATGAGACTTTTCTGGCAAAGGAGGTGGACAACGCAGGACATCGAGGGGAGGTTACTGAATGCGGTGGGATTTGGAGGAGGAAGAGACCCGGAAGAGAGGGTGGGAGCGTGGGGAGGGTTTTGGACCTGCTTGGTGGGGTGGGGGGGAGACAGGGACCGAGGCTCGGAGAGGAATAACTGCTGGTTCCAAAGAGACCAGAAACTGGGAATGGCACCAGGAGCAGCGTGTGTACGAAGGGACAGGCTGCGAGGGTGCAGGAGGAAGAGATTTCAGGGGTTATGCAACTTTAAAAGCAGAGGAGCAGAAGGGTTGTGCGAATGCAGGCGCCAGGTAGAAAAGAGGAGGGGTGTCCTTTGATGGCAGTTGGAAGAGATTTCACGCTGGTGGTCCTTTTGAATTAATTGCAGGAGCCTGCGGGGCAGGGCTGACGGTTCCTGCTAGGGGAGAGATCGAACCCCTGGGATATCTGCACGGGGGGTTTATACTGCTGGTCTATAATGGGTTTCCCCGGGGAGGATAAGAGATTGGAGACTCCGGTGGGGAGGGGAGCCCATCCAGGCAAGAGGAAGGGAGAGGCCACCACTGAGAAGCAAAGGCCACTTTGAAGCGCCCTTTAGGGTTATCCTAGAGACGAGAAGGTGGAAGGAGTGAGAAAGAAAGAAACAATCCTGGAAACAGAAATCGCAATCCGTTTTTTGCTCTTTCGCATGCTCGGGGAGGTAACTCTTGTGGAACGTGGTTTTAGGGGGGAGCGAAAGAGAATATGAATCTCCCTCTTTCTCTCCCTCCCTCTGTCTCTTCCTCTCCCCCTCCCTCCCCTCTCCTTCTTTCTCTATCTCCCCCCCCCCACTTTCTGGAATCTTTGCCAAACGAAAGTATTCGGGCTTAGAGAGAGAAGGTACTGAAACCAAAAGCTGAACCAAGTCGGAGGTAAATCTGGATGACTTGCAGTTTAGCAAGAAAATATTGTTTTTCCAGCCAGCCCAGCCGCTGAAAAGCAAAATCCGGGCCGTGTGTAAACCTGAACAGACCCTCCTAAGGAAATAAATTCTGGAGCTCAGACTTGCCGGGGAAGTCACTCTGTTTATTAGTTCTAACAGACAAATGGTTCCTTTTCTTAGCGTGGTTCAAGTTGCTCTGTTTCATCCGAAATTAAGGCTGCCAAATGGATAGTCCTATAGCGAGTCAGGAGGTTTTAACTTTCCCCTCCGAAGCCCCTTTCCCACATTCACCCCACATTGACTGAGCCTGAAAAGGATGGAATGAATTTAGGGAAGAAGAGACTAAGAGGCAGGTGGTTCTCAACTTACGACCACAACTGAGCCCAAGCGAGACAATGGTTGAGTGAGTTTTGCCCCGTTTTTACGATCTTTCTTGCCGCGCAGTTTGTTAAGTGAATCGCTGCAGTTCAGTTAGTAACGCGGTGGTTAAATGAATCGGGCTTTCCTCTTTGATTCTGCTTGTCAGAAGGTTGCAAAAGGGGATCACTGCGACGGTCATAAATAGGAGCCAGTTGCCAAGCATCTGGATTTTGATCACGTGATCCTGGGGATGCTGCAAGTGTGAAAAACCAATCATAAGTCGTTTTTTTCCCCCCCGGTGCCGTGGTCATTTTGAATGGTCATTAAACAAACTGTCGTAACTCGAGGAATTCTTGTAGTTATCATAGGAGGCCTCAAGACTGTATAGCAACAGCGCTTAGACTTATATGCCGCTTCACATTGCTTTACAGCCCTCTCTAAGCAGTTTACAGAGTCAGCCCCTTGTCCTCCAACAATCTGGGTCCTCATTTTATCCACCTGGGAAGGACGCAAGGCTGAGTCAACCTTGAGTTAGTGCGAATCAAATTGCTGGCTGTGGGCAGAGTTAGCCTGAAATATTACATTCTAATCACTGGGAAGGTAAAAGGGGAAGGGAAGGGAAGGGAAGGGAAGGGAAGGGAAGGGAAGGGAAGGGAAGGGAAGGGAAGGAAAGGAAAGGAAAGGAAAGGAAAGGAAAGGAAAGGAAAGGAAAGGAAAGGAAAGGAAAGGAAAGGAAAGGAAAGGAAAGGAAAGGAAAGGAAAGAAGGAAAGGAAGAGGAGAGGGAAGGAAGGAAGGAAGGAAGGAAGGAAGGAAGGGCAATAGCACTTAGCAAATAGCACTTTAGTGATCACCCAACAATCTGGGTCCTCGTTTTACTCGCCTCAGAAGGTTGGGAGGCTGAGTCAACCTTGAACCCGGCGAGAATCAAACTGCCAAATTGCAGGCAGGCGATGCGCCTGCCATTGGGGTGTCGCTGCAGTGAAGGTCAGAAGGGGTGTTTCTTGAACCGGACTTGTGGGGAGACAGGTGATTTGGTGGGGTGGGAGACTTCAGTGTTTCTGGACCACGTCTCTTGAGTCTGACAGGGCTGAGATAAGCCGGGTCAAAATCCTTCCTCTTTCCAACCGAAGCGCTCCACTAAAAAATACTTATACCGTTAAAAGTCTTGTTTTGAGCCCTCCTGGCGGGAAGTATTGTTTGAGGTCGCGGGTCCTCGATATGGGCCATGGCTCCCAACCAAGTTGATTTCGGAAGAAGCCACGGTGGAATTCTTTATGGCCCAGGAATAATTACATATCAGTGATAAACCCTGGCAATCAATCCACTTCAAGTTGTGCTGACCGTAATGTAAACAGTCACTTTGCGGTGATTAAGGAAAAAACGCTTCAGTTTGCATATTTGTGGCCAGCCTCGGAGCAAGGGGAAAATCTTTCTGCCCTCTTGTTTCGGACTAGGAAGTAGGCGTTTGAGATGCAGGCACAGTGAACTGCTGACTTGCACGTTTGAAGAGCATAACCGTGTGACAGTTGGGTGGTTCTTAGGTCTAAAATGTGTTTTTGAGACTTTCAAAACGGTTGTTATAGCCCTATATATATATATATTTTAATGGAGTCTGTGAAATCTGCCTTTCATTTTACCAGGGATATTCATCATTTGGGTCTTACGATAAAGCCAGAGGGCATATTTTTTTTTATTTGTTTATATCCCGCCTTTATTGTTTTTACCAATAACTCAAGGCACTGAACATGTCCAACACACTATCTTCGTCCTGTTTTTCCCACAACAACCACCCTGTGAGGTAGGCTGGCTGAGGGTGGTGGGGGAACTGGCTCAAAGTCACCCAGCTGGCTTTCATGGCTAAGGCGAAACTAGAAGTCACAATCTCCTGGTCATTGGCTCAGAATCACCTAGGCAGGTTTCACGCTTAAGGCAAGACTAGAACTCACAGCCTCCTGGTGATACATCTGAAGTCACCCAGCTGGCTTTCCTGACTAAGGCAGGACTAGAACTCACCGTCTCCTAGTGATTGGCCCAAAGGTCACCCAGACAGATTTCATACCCAGACTAGCACTTGTTGTCTCCTGGTGATTGGACCCAAATCACCTGGCTGGTTTTCATGCCTAAAGCAGGACTAGAACTCCAAGCCTCCTGGTGGATTGGACTCATGCCTAAAGCAGGACTAGAACTCA